>JZKD02S0076422.1:0-12233 GCA_000966675.3 Picea glauca
ATACCTCTTAAATTCCTTCCAAGTGACCTCTTTCTCTCTGATGTGCTGCACCTGCACAAACTGATCCCACCACATGGATGCTTTTCCTTTCAGTTGATACATTGCAATTCTTGCTTCTGCATGGGCGGAATAATTCTGTAGTTGGAAGTATTTCTTCATGCCAAGCAACCAGGTCTCGACATCTTCCTCCTTCTTATGTTCTCCATCAAATGTTGGAGGCTTAATCTTGTTCATCTCTCCCTTCAATTCCTCCTTTCCATATTTTCGATGTTTTCTGGTAGGGGATGGGCTTGAACCACTGTGTGTCTCCCTGTCAGAATGCCTTTGGGAGTGACTAAGACGTCGGCTACCACTCCTCAACCTACTTCTTCTCCCATGGGTTCTGTGACTCTCCGTCGTACTTGAGTCTCTTCCCTTCTTGAGTTTCTTCTCTATTCTTTCCAGGCTCCTCAAAATATTTAAGTTTAATTCACCCTGCCGATCCCTGAGTTTCATGAGATTTCGGCTATCAGCTCAGCGAGCCTTGGCCTCTCTTTGAAATCCTTCAATGATTTTCATTATGTGTCCTTCCTTATCCTTCTCTTTTCCATGCCCATTGGAGTTTGATCCTTCCACTCCCATATTGATATCCTTTCCTTCCTGTTCGTCTCCATTTTCAGGGGTAATCTGCACCTTTCCCCACTCCATACTCGACATTGGTTAACTGGAGTCCTGGCCTCCATTGAATTCTGCACATGCACTGTGAAATTAAATTCGAAGTTTTTCAGGCCATCAAAACTTCATGAACAATCCATAACATTTATAACTAATAGGAACAAGAACAAAAGATATTTCGATTCCAATGGGTTTTTTGAGCTCTCGTTCAACTCTGCACTTTTTGGGCTTTTTGAAACTTCAGTTTTCGGTACTTTTGGGACTTTCGAGCCTTTGGGTTTTTTGGTACCCGGGGCTTCATTACGCAGTGACTCCCAACCTCTTGTCACTCTTATTCCCAAAATCCGATACATGGTTTCTCATACGTGATCCGACGATCCTCGATGAGCTAATTCGCCGATACGACTCTTTACATGTTAGCCTTCCCGACTAACCTTCTAGCCCATATGACCTTTATACCATAAGACCGCAGCCTTATCTACTATCGGGGTTTTGGACTTCGCAATGCCGAAATGCATAAAATTCTTGTCCACGGGATTCCTGATTCTCCGAATCTCGATTTCCCGATGTGACGTCAGCTAGGCCCCACAATGGAGCTTTCCTTTCAGGAAATTCCCTGAATGCTCTGTTCTCCTCCACACGTCCTTCTATGATGGATGGTCCTGATCCCTTCTCGCAATTTCGCGGTTCCAATTGTCCCCGGCGTCCTGTCTCTAGGATTCGTGAAATGCCGAACCCCAATGTGCCGATTTGACTTTTCTATCGAGACTTTCCCTGATAACCTGGATTACTGCCTCGCGTCCTCAATGAATGGACGGTCCCAATTCAATCTCGCGATTTTGGGACTTTTGATTCCCCGATGACAAAATCCTTTGTCAACTCAAAACCTCGGTAGCCTGTATACTAACAGGTTGCTCGATCTCCGGCACGTGTCTCAACTGTTGGATGGCTCGGATCAAATCTCGGGACTTCACCCGGTGCAAGGTAAAAAACGCTCACCTATGTGAGTCCAGGTGTCTGGATCTCCGAATTTGGACGATCGCGCGACACGCGTCCTTCCTTAGACGGACGACTCAAATTCCCTCTCACTATTTCAGAACTTGAAATGTCCCGACCTTCTCGACCTCGAGAAATCTGATATCCTGAACGCCGATATCCCAATAAGCCAACTCCTTTCGGGACTTTCACCCTCCTGTTCACGAAGCTTTAGAACTCCGTGCAGCTCTCTACAGATCTGACGGCTGTCGGGTAATTTTCTCAAGATCTGATGGCTCACAAGGGTTCACCTTCCCTCCTGAACAAATCCTAGAGCTTCCACACCACCGATGTGGAGTCCTCTCTCCTTGCGGACTCATACCACAATGGCTGCAGTTTCATAACGCCGTTATACCTCCTGAGCTTTAAAAACTCGTCAAGTAACTCCTTGACATTTTGGAGTAAACCAGGGTCTGAAATTGGCCTTCCAGACCCAATTTCCCCTCGCGTTCTCGGTTCAAAGACCACTCCACTGGCCCATCTAGGCTTAGTGTCGAAACCTTGGCTCTGATACAAAACTGTAATACCCTTTCCACTCAGCTACCAAGGTTACTATAACACCTCTTGGTAGATAACCCAGAATAACTGTAGCGCACCTTGGCTCTTGTGTAGGTGTTACTACGCGGAATAAAACATACTCATTCATAATTAATCACATGCATTTAAGAAAATAAATACATTTAAGCTCAGAGTAAGCATAAGAATCATTTTTAACATAAATAATCCATGGCAAATACATTAATCCAAATGCACAGCAGAATGCATGATAATTATAATACATAGAGTTACAAAACATAATTAAAAAATCATCTAGTACTTATCTGTAAAACAATGGTAGAATCCACCAACCAAGTGCAGGCCTTCCACGAACCTCCCAGCCTTAGACCGCACTTCTCATCAGCTCAACAGTGGGTCACCCCCGAGATGGGACTAAGCTCCACCCCTAGGCAAGGAATCCTAGGCTAGGCTGAGGTTATAGGGAAAACAACACACAACCACAAGGAAGGGATTCTCTCCCAGGAACCTCCCATGCTCACTGCCCACAAACCCTCCTTCCCCACATTCCTGTTCCAGCCTAGGAGAATACACCTTCTCTGTCACTTGGACAGTCCTTCGGCTACTAATCTCCCTTACCTTGGGTTACAGGAATAGGCTGGACAAGAAGTCTTCGGGCTCTATGGCAGCTACAAGGTTCCTTCCAGGAGTTCTCTCCTTCCTCTGCGCACTCTCTCACCTGGAGGGAGTCACTCACAGGCCAACTAGACCCACAAACAGTCCAGTATTGCGTAGCCTCAACAATCCCACAGGGAAAACAGACACAGGCTCAATCGCCACTAGTTCAACAATCACAGAATGGTCTCACGATCACAGCTTCGGAACAGGGAATGCTCACATAGGTATTATCAGAGCCAAACACAGCCTTATCAAATTGCAGGGATGCTCCAATGTTCTCTATAGGAGTCAGGTTGGTCGTACTATCCAGGCTCCATATGCGTTCAAAAAATCGGGTAGAATGGAGGAGGAACCCTTCTCACGGCTCACCCTAGCCGTTTATTCACATGCGTCAGGGTTGACACTTGTCACCCATGGAACTGCATGCGTTCCACCAGCACAAATCACCCTTGTACGTCCTCTCTTGCTAAAACTTAGGATAAAACATAAATGCACATGTCTCTTTGAGATAATATTAAAATATTATTCCCAGGCTTAAGCCCCCTAGGGTTATCCCCCAGGCTCAACATTTAGCCCCTTTCCCACCTTCCAGCCCCTAATTCCTTTCCCCCTCTGTGGATGCTCAGTCCCCCTTCACTCATTCATCATGGTCGGTCTGCACCTGGCAGTGTTTATATTTTATTAATTGTTCTGCATGATTACATATACAACATCAGGCTCCTGGCCTTCAACACTTAGGTTCCTAGGACTAACAAACACATAAGCCTCCAGCTTATAAGAACTTGTCTCACCAGCCTAAAAAACATAATTACAATTTCTTTCAGAACATGGTTTGCAATGGGGCTCGGCCTTGGGGACACTACATGCATTGAACTAGATATTTTGATTAAGGAGATGATGGACTAAGAGATTCCTTGTAACTCACAATGGAAGGAAATCGTGTGGTTGGGCAATGCGAAATGCTATTTTCCTGAGACCATTAAGTGACCCCCAGGTGTCACCAAACCAATGAGTTCGACAGAAGATCAGGACAAGCCAGATGTCATGAAGGAAGCTGAGAAGTCAGAGAAATCCATTACTAGTTTTGAAACGTCTTTGGAGTAATCATTGTAAATCGGTTCATATACCGAGATTGTCAGTTGAAATTACTATAATTAGTTTTATAAGATGAAACGTTTCGGTTTCAATCATTGTAATCAAATTGTATAAATGCCGGGGAATTTGATTGAATTAATGTTGGCCAAATTTCAAGAGCACCCTTTTGGTTGTTTCAAAATCTATTGTAATTTTCTGAAGCTGAATTGAATATATATGCAGAATCTTTTTAAGTCTCTATGAAAAGATTCTAACGGTGGTGATATGTGCTTTGTCTTCCTTCATCGTATGTATTTCATGTGATCTGTTATTCCATTTACACTTTCTTCTGTTTAAATTGGATAGTTGAAGGCCCATAATTTGTCTTGTGATGCTCTTGGATTAAGAAATTTAAATTGTGTGATTGTATTCTTGACTAATTCATAATTCATTTCAGTAATGATTTGATGTAGTTATTTGTTTTTTTTATCTTCCTACACTCTATTTAAATTCAAGAATAACTTAGACTCATTTCCTATTTTATCCTTTATCCTCTGGATATTCCTATTGGCTGGTCATTGTTTTCATTCACTTTTATAATTTTGACTCCATAGCCCTGAGTGTTCCTCCCCTTCCTTGCCAACAAATTTATTAAAACCCCCCAAAACAAACCAAAATCTAGCCACCAATTTCCAAAGAAATATCAAGTGACATGAGAGATCCCCGTCTGATTTGAGAAGGCTAGTGATTTAGCTTTAAAGTAGGTTGAAACAATTACCTCTGTCATTTGTCTATTAGCTAGACAAAATTTACAGAGTGCTAACATTCTGGCACCATTGTCGGGGAAGAAATTGAAAAATCTTCCCTGGGAAAACGACTTAAAGCTCTAGTTTGATCGCTGAGGGTGACAGTGGATCAAATACTCTATTCTATGAGATTGTTTTTACCCTGGCAACTCCTTTTACTCAGATACCAGTTGCACCACATCGTGTGAGATAGAAATCCTGGCTTCTAAGAAAATCCACACCAGGAGCAACCCAGACCTAGAAGCCGCAATCCCTGTGTCTGACCCTAAAAAGCTTGTACGCAAAAGAAAAGAAAGGCCGGTAAACCCAGCGTTGCGTCAGGATCGATATCTGTCTTTACCCAAGGATAGAGTGACTAGCATTGAAGACCTCAAGTTTGACGTAAAATTTGAGCAAATCCTATTCAGAACTAAGTCTGAATTTTGTTTAAGCGAGACCATCTTTGACGAAAAGAGATTCCAAGATTTGATTCTAGCCACACCTGCCAGGCCTCTAGTGATCCCCGCTTAGAACCAAATACCACTCCGACCCCTCACAATAGCTATGGAATCCATATTTTCTCCCCTCGTACTGCCTGCTCAATTAAATGATTTGCCTCAAGATTACAACCTAAGGATCAAACTATATGATGCTGAAGGAAACATATCAGCTCAGAATCATCTAGAATAGTTTAATGATTTCATATACTTGGAAGAGGTGGATTTTGAATATGTGAAGATGAGTTTGTTTACACAAAGTCTTGCAGGAGAAGTAAGGAAGTGGTTTAGAGCTCTTCCACCAGCCAGTCTCACAAATTTCGAAGCTTTTGAGACAAGCTTCATTGCAAAATGGGGGGATAAGAAAAATCCCGTTCAATTGTTGACATAGTACAAAAACATGAAGATATCACCTGACAAAAAAATGCAGGAGTTTTTAGTCAGATTCATGAAGGTCTACCATACAATTCCTGCGGAGGTAAACCCCCCCCCCCCTAAAGTTTCTCAGCTCAGATATGCTGATTCTTTTGAAAGTGATTTTTCTTTATTATTAAGAGAACGAAGATCTATCGCATTGGATGATATGATGACCGATGCCATAGAGGCTGAAGTGAACCTAATGGATTCAGGGAAGATGAAAGCTAATGATGGTAGGGACACAAAAATATCTCAAGATAAAGCACAACCTTCAACATCACAAAGATCAGAGGAAAGATTTGAAGAAATGATGAGAAACATGGAGCGGATGATGGAAATAATGGCTTTAGGAAATATGCCTAACCCTAGAGAATAGGCTGATGGCCAACCCATAAATTCGAGAAGACCAACTATTCCTCATATTAGGAAAAGAGAGCCAAGAAATTAGGGAAATCAGGCAAATCAAGCAGATCAGGTGAATTAGGGAAACCATGCAAATCAAGGAAACCAAGGAAATCAGGGGGAACAAAAAATCATACCTCCTTTCCAAAATAATTATGTGAATGAAGATTATGAAGGATATTTTGAAGACAACATGAACTGCTATGATAATAAAGAAATAGAGGTATTTTTGACCAAAGAAGAACACAACCAGTTCATGGATTCCAGTGAGATCTTTTTGCAAGATGAAGAAGAAAGGGTATTAGTAGAAAGAGAAGATTATGAGACTGGATTGCAAAATTCCATCATGCAATTCCAAAGGAAATATAACGTTCAAAATCAAAAGGTACCTCCAAACCCTCCAAATGGGAATCCCACCAAAGAAGCTCATAATAACATACCTTCTTCAGGTCACCCCAAAAGAGATTCTACTGCAAAAGATTCAACTACAAAAGATTCTACTCCAAAGGATTCAACTGCAAAAGATTCTACTGCAAAATATTTAGCTGCAAAGGATGCTATGGAAAAGGGGAAGTAGAAGGAAGAACCTCATAAGAAATTATTGAAAAGAAAAGAAATGGTCACCAAAGAGGTAGAGAAAACCTCATCCTCTTTTGATTTCTAAAGTGAGATGGCTAAGATAAAGATTTTAGTACCATTTATTGAATTGATCAATAATAGCGAGTATAGAAATCAGATCATCAAGATGCTTAAGATGAGACAAACCTCTGATACCCTGAATATACAAGATGATCACCCAACCATCCTATTTGGGCCAAAAGTAGAAGAAAGCAGTGAAAATGAAGAAGTCCCTCCTTTTTATGCTAGCTTGAAAATCCACGACATGATTTTGCATAATGCTATGCTGGATTCTGGAGCATCTCACAACCTGATGCTCAAAGTACTCATGGACCAATTAGGTATCGATGTCACAAGACCTTATAAGGACCTGTTCTCCTTCGATTCTAGAAAGGTAAAATTCCTTGGCATGATCAAAGACATTGTGGTTTCTTTGGCACAAATCCCAACTAAGAATATGGTGATGGACGTAGTGGTTGCTGATATCCCTCCAAAATTTGGTATGCTGTTGTCCAGTTCATGGGCTGCAAAACTAAAAGGAACCCTCCATATGGACATGTCATATGCCACCATTCCTTTCTTTGGTCAATACAAAATATTGTACATGGAGTTTCTGCTTAAATATATGGTCAACAATAAATCAAAGCCTAGCAATCATCTTATATATTCGGTAGAAACATAATTAGGGTCCTCTATTTTTTTCAATGACCTGTGCTCCAAAGAAGAGGAAACAAAAATCATTATGGCTGATAAAAATGAGCTTAACCAATATATGGAGGAAATTTCAAAGAAACAGGGTGATGCAGAGGATCAGATATGGAAAATGAATTTTGATGGAGCTTCATGCAGAGAAGGAGCTGGAGCTGTTGTATGGATCAATCATCTCAAAGGAGACTCAAAATTATGCTCTTACAAACTTGTTTTTGAATGCACCAATAATATGGCCGAGTATGAAGCGTTAATATTGGGGTTGAAAGTTTTGGAAGAATTAGGTGCCAAAATAATTGCTGTGCTTGGATATTCTGAGCTTATCATAAATCACATCAAAGGATTTACCAAGAAAAACAACCCAGACTGAGGGTTTACAGAAACCTGGTACTAGACCTCCTTGAGAAATTTTCAGAATGCAATCTTTTAGAAATCCAAGAGCACAAAATGAGGTTGTTGATGCCTTAGCTACTTCAACAACAATGTTCAAAGTCCCAATTTTCCTTGAAAAAATCTACAAGGTTGAAGTCAAGTACAAACCAACAGTACCAGACAATACGAAGCACTAGAAAATCTTTGAGAAGGACAAACAGATAGAAAGCTTCCTAAAAATGGAGAACGAGTTTGAGAATTTAAACATTGATGACAAATACTGTGATGATGAGGTGGATGCAACTGCTTTCACAAAGGAATGATATTTTGACAATCAGATTGCTAGCAGAGATATTATACAGTTGAAAAGAAACATCATTCCTAAAGGCCTAGTACCATTAGAGAAACTCTTTGATAATAATGACGTGGCAAGAAGCCCAAATATTACAGTAAATGAAGGGGATGTGGAAGATTGAAATATTGAGACTCCAGAGGATCCAAAGATTGTTAAGCTGTACAAGAAGCTCAGTCTTGAAGTCAAAGAGAGGTATGTAAAATTAATGAAATAATTCCCTGATGTCTTTTCTTGGAGCTATGATGAGATGAAACTTTATGATACCAATATAATCCAACATGTTATCCCAATCAAATAAGACCACAAGCTGTTCAAACAAAAATTAAGAAGAATAAACCCTCTGCTGTTACCATTGATAGAAAAAGAAGTAAAGAAACTATTTGAAGCAAAAATCATAGTATCCTTGAGGTTTTCTAGATGGGTGGCCAACCTGGTGCCAGTTAGAAAAAAGAGTGGAGAAATTAGGCTGTGTGTAGACTTCAGGAATCTAAATAAGGTGTCTCTAAAGGACCATTATCCATTTCCTAAAATGGATCACATTTTACAGAAGGTGTTGGACAACTTAGAAGGGGGGGTGAATCAGTTATCACCAAGCTTAAACAATTATGCTTCTTTTAAAATATTTATAAGGCACTCAATGATGATCACAATAATGCAGGGAAATAAACAATGACACATTCAACATCAGCCACATATATGCGAAACACAGAGACAGATATTTCCCAAGGAAACCCATACAGGGTAAAAACCTCTTCTTCTTTATATGATAAGTATTATTTACATTCTTTACATTATCATACATATGAGCACCAACTCATTGTGAGGCTACAACCTCTATTTTGCANNNTGCAACTTGCTGAGAGCACCAACTCTCTATTTTTCTCTAGCACCCACTAGAAGGAAGCACCAACTCCCTGGTTTCTCTAGCACCAACTCCCTGGTTTCTTGAGCACTGACTAGAAGGAAGCTACAACTCCCTGTGTTCAAGAACCCACTTGAACTTCTCAAGACAACAGTCCTCCCTAGCACCTCCCTAGCACCCTGGATTATGAATATGAAATACTGAAACCTATTACAGTGATATAGCATTCAATAAAAACTTACCGGTCTCATCACTGTTCTACTGCATTTCGTTGCTCTTTTGCCTCACTGCCTTCCTGTACACTTGACTTGCACTTTCTGTTCTTCTGCCTTTTATGCTCTGTGCGCCATGTCCATTCACTACATAGTTCCTCTTCAGTTCAATTCAGCTGCTGCACTTCCCTCCTCCTTCACACATGAATCACCTTCAACAACAATAACCACAACAACTCCAACAACAAGCGCAACTCTTCTCTTTATCGTGTACTTATAGATTTTGTGCTACCTCTACATGCAATGCGCACAATCCCTCTGCCTGCTCACACCGCATTCATCTCCTCCACATGTCGAGTGCTCTGTCTGATCATCATGGTAACCCTTCAGCTTCTCTGGCGGTTTTCCCACGCATTCAGCATCACTGGATGTCATGCTGAGATTCCTCAGCTTCTATGGTAGTCAAGACTCTTCATCTTCTCTGTCTTAGACGAGCTTATCCTTTCTTTTTTCAGCTACAGACTTCAATCCCCTTCCATCTGTCAATCGCCTGTATCAATAATCCTCAATCCACTGGAAGATGCCTTGAGACTCTTCATCTTCTTTGGCGATCACACTCAATCCTCTTCGAGTCCTCTGGCAAAGATCATCATTTGTTTTAGCTGTTACATTGAGAAGCGCAAAAGTATCCCTTCGATCTTGTTCAACTTCTCTTGAACCGTTGGATTAAGGATAAAGAATCTTGTTCCTATTTCACCATTTTGTAATTCGACATTTTGGGATCCCTGTGGTGAAGCTTAGCGCCTCTAGCTTCTTCCTCCATCTTCCATCAATGTGCCCAATGGATGTGACCACGCCCTTATGCATAAAGCGCTTTCGCAATTTCACATTTCGTGAATATAGAGATGAGGCATCTCGACTCTCCAAGTCGCGATCCTCGAAACCCCTAAATGGAGCTTATCTAAACTAGGTCCTTCCTCCACGTGATCACAGGCGGTGACCACTGTTTGCGCTAAAAGGCGTTGCAAACTCATGATCTTCATTGACTCTGATTGACGGTCCACGATCTCGATGAATCAACGGTCCAGATATTTTCGTGATCTCGTATCTCACTATTCCTTATATGGAGGCTCTTGTCACTCCAAGTCATGATAGGTGAAACTTCAAGATGGAGCTCAGATCGACTGTCCACGTTCTAGGTGATTTGATGGTCCTGATATTTTCTCGATCTCGCATCTCACTGTTCCTTAGATGGAGGCTCTCGTCACTCCAAGTCGCGATAGGTGAAACTCCAATATAGAGATCAGATCAACGGTCCACGTTCTTGGTGATCCAATGGTCCTGATATTTTCGCAAATTCGCATTTCGCGGTTCCTTAGATGGAGGTTATTGTCACTCCAAGTCACGATAGGTGAAGCTCCGAGATGGAGCTTAGATCAACGGTCCAGAACCCTTGGTGATATGACGGTCCATATCTTATCATGAGTTCGCATCTCACGATTACTGTGATGGAGGTTATCGTCACTCCAAGTCATGATACACGAAACTCCGAGATGGAGCTTTGACATGCTCTGATCTTCTACCACGCATCCCTCTTGGATCAACGGTCAAGATTTTATCGGGACTTCGCAACTCCACGAGCCTTCGTTGTGCCTGATCAACGGTCCATATTTGGCCTTGATCTAAAGGTTGAGATTATTTCATGATTTCGCATATCGCGAATTCGAGAAGTTAGGGAACCCCATTCCTTTGAATTTCCAGTCAGTGACATGACGATCTTCTACCATGCGTCCTCTTGATCAATGGTCCACAACTGTCCTTGATGGACGACCAGGATTCCTTCACAGTTTTGGGGATCTGGATGACTCTTGGACTTATCCACCTTGCAGCTTCACCATATCTAACGACTATTGAGCCTTCGTAGATACCCCAGATCCTACGGCCCAGATCTTCTCGCAATTTTGCCACTTCGTGATTTCGCTGCTTCATGATTTCGTCCACCTTCGCGATTTCCCCACTTCGTGATTTCGTCCACCTTGCGATTTCGTCACTTCGCGATTTCGCCACTTCGGTGGTGAAGTGTTTCGACACTTCAAATCCTGCTGATCTTTGCCATCATTGTTCTTGCCATCAATGAAAATCTTACTCCCAACTGTAAACCTTCCAACAATCTCCCCTTTTGGCATTGATGGGAACCCTAAATGACTGCGCTAATCTGTTTGGACCTCCAACTGTAGCATCCGATCCGGACAACTCCTTTTCTCCCCCTTTGACATCAATGTCAAAGAAAACACACTCCCCCTGAGATGTTGCATTAATTTTAGGAGGTATCAGATATGCAACTAATACAAGAATCCCCCTAATAGGATGGACTCTCTTACATGTGAGACGGGATAACACCCAACTTTTGTCTGAGATATTAAAATGGTGTCTTGGGTAGAGGTTTAGTAAAAATGTCTGCAATTTGTTCTGTGGTTGGAATGTAATGGACCTGAACAATCTGATTGGAGACCTTCTCTCTCAGAAAATGATATTTTATGGGAATATGCTTGGTCTTGGAGTGGAATATAGGATTTTTAGACACACTGATGGCACTAGTGTTATCACAATGAATTGGGATCGGTGCAGTTTATTTTACCTCCAAGTCTGCAAGTGTCTGAATCATCCATAATACCTAAGTGAAACAGGTAGAAACAACAATGTACTCTACCTCTGTGGTTGATAAAGAAATGGAACCTTTCTTTTTACTAAGCCAGGCTACTAGGGAGTCACCCAGGAAGAATGCTCCTCCACTGGTGCTTTTTCTCTCATCAACACAGTTTGCCCAATCTGCATCTGAATAAGCAGTGAGCTGAAGATTTTGATTTCTGGGATACCACAGACCATAAGTCATTGTTTTTTCAAATACCTGAATATCATTTTGACATCTTGCAAATGACTCTGTTTAGGTACAACCTGGTATCTTCCTTCCATTCCTACAACATGCATTATGTCTGGGCGAGATGCCATGATGTACAATAGGCTTCCTATCATTGATCGATATGAGCTTTGATCAACATCAGGTGAATC
>JZKD02S0076433.1:0-18792 GCA_000966675.3 Picea glauca
TTGAGGGAAGTTTGCTTGTATGATTGCAGTCGCAGAAACACCTGATCCCCTTCTACAAATTGTCATTTAGAGCGACCTTGATGTGCTTGTTGCTTCATGTGATTTTGTGCGATGACCAAGTTCTCTTTGAGGGTACAAAGAATATCCTCTCGAACTGTAAGTGTTTGGTCAACTACCTGGACCTTCGAGGTACCCGGTAAGTATGAGAGAATTGAAGGTGTCTTTTGTCCATATACCACTTCAAAAGGAGTCACGCGTGTAGCTGTATGGTAGGAAGTATTGTACCACCATTCAGCTAGGGGCAACCATTGAGCCCATTGATTTTTCTTTTCAGAGGCAAAACACCTCAGATATGTTTCCAAACATTTGTATGACAACTTCTGTTTGACCATCAGTCTGGGGATGATAAGTTGTGCTGAGATGCAATTGGGTTCCCTGTAGCTTGAATAGTTCTTGCCCAAAATTGCTTGTGAAAGTTGGGTCACGATCAGAAACAATAGAGTGCGGCATGCCATGAAGCTTGAAGACCTTGTCCATGAAAATTTGAGCCACCATGGATGTAGTAAATGGGCGTTGAAGAGCGCAGAAATGAGCATTCTTGGAAATGCGATCTACAACCACCATTATGACTGATTTATTTCCCGATTTGGGTAAGCCAGTAATAAAGTCCATAGAGATATCCTTCCAAATAGCAGGTGGAATCGAAAGCGGTTGTAGTGTGCTTAGAGATTTGACTGTTTCTCCCTTGTTGCGTTGACACACATCACATTCAGTGACAAAATTATAGATGTCCTGTTTCATACCATCCCAGAAAAAAGAACGTTTGACCCTGTCATAGGTTTTGGTGAACCCGGAGTGCCCCGCTGTGGGTGTAGCATGAAGCTCAGAAAGTACCATGGATTTAAGCTTTGATTGTTTACTTAAATACAAATGGCCTTTGTATCTAAGTTCACCCTGGAGCCAAGAGTACCCTGGGGGAGCAGGAGCATTGGTATGCAATTTCTAGATCGGATGAAAACTTTTGGGATCTTGTAGCCATTCATGGCGAATAGTTTGGAGTCAATCTGGTACAATGAAGGAAAGAGAAAAAAGGGATCCTTCTTCTTCATATTTTCGGGACAGTGCATCCGCCACCACAATGTCTTTTCCTTTCTTGTAAATGATCTCATAATCATATCCAAAGAGCTTAGTCACCCAATTTTGTTTCTCCGGGGAGGAAATGCGTTGTTCTAGAAAGTACTTGAGGCTTTGATGGTCTGTCTTTATTTGGAAACGTTGCCCCAAGAGAGAAGGCGCCACAAATCAATGACATGCAGAATAGACAACATTTCCTTTTCATAGATGGGTTTGCCTAGATTCCTTTCGGATAGTTGCTTGCTGATGAAGACCAAAGGTCGACCCTCTTGCATAAGGACAACACCGATTCCTTTCCCTGAGGCATCACATTCCAACACAAAGGTCTTTGTGAAATCAGGAAGGGATACAACCAGAGTGGTGCACATGGCCATCTTCAAGGTTTGAAAAGCTTGAGCAGCAGCTGGAGTCCAAGTGAAAGAGTTCTTTTTGAGGAGAGCAGTGAGAGGTGCTGCAATCTTTCCATAATTCTTAACAAACTTGCGATAATACCTTGTTAATCCCAGAAATCCACACAATCTTTTGAGAGTCTTTGGGTGCGGCTAGTCTTGCATAGCTTCAATCTTTTTCGGATCCACCCTGACGCCATCCTTTCCAACCAGATGACCCAAGTATTCTACTTCTGAGGCACCAAAAGCACATTTAGACTATTTTAGGAAAAGTTGGTGTTGAGAGAGTAGATCGAGAATTCGATCCACATGAGTAAGATGGTCTATCCAGGTTTTGCTATAGATGAGGATATCATCAAAGAAAACTAAGACAAAATGATGGAGAAAGGGATGGAAGACATGATTCATGAGGCTTTGGAAGGTGGAGGGGGCATTACACAAGCCAAAGGGCATGACCAAAAACTCATAGTGGCCCTCATGAGTTTGAAAGGCCATCTTGGGAATGTCTGCCTCTTTCATACGTATCTGGTGATAGCCCGAGAGAAGATCAAGTTTAGTAAAAAAGTGGGCTCCACTCAATTCATCCAAGAGGTTATCAATGACAGGAATGGAAAATTTGTCTTTAATGGTCAGTTTTTTGAGGGCACGGAAGTCAGGACTCATTCTCCAAGAACCTTCTTTCTTCAGGACCATGACTATAGGGGACGAGTAAGGGCTCGTACTAGGGCGGATAACACCTGCATTAAGAAGTTCTTGGACCATTTTCTCAATTTCATTTTTTTGTGAAAAGGGGTGGTGATACATATGGATATTGGGAGGAAGGCTTCCAGGTACAAGGGGAATGGAATGATCATGAACACCGTGGGAAGGAGGGAGTCCTTGGGGAGTGGAAAATACCATTTGATGTTTAGAAAGGAGGGCTTGGAGGTATTTCGGCACCGGGGGTGTCTCTGTTGCTTGTATGGCATGGAGTTGGGCAATGACACCGGAATGACCTTTTTTAAGAAGATTTTCCATGCGATGGGAACTAATGACCCCAGGTGAACCAACAATGATGTCTTGGAATTTATATTGGTGGCCTTCTTGGTTGAATTGCATGGTTAATTCCTTAAAATCCACGAGAATGGGACCCAAAGTCCTTAGCCAGTCTGCACCCAACACAATGTCACAACTGCCCATGTCGATAGCAAACATATGGGATTTGAGGTGGTAGTCACCGATTTGGAGACGAACATTTTCACAGTGCCCTCCACATTTCATTGAACCACCATTGGCAATCATGATTTGGAAATTGTTGACGACATGGATGTAGCAATGAGTTTCTTGGGCAATGCGGCGATGAATAAAATTATGGGTGCTTCCACTATCAACCAGAATGATGACCTTCCAATGCTTGATGTAACCGATTAACTTGAGGGTTTGGGGAGCAGAGAAGCCAGTGAGAGCATTGAGGGAAATGACTGGTTCCACTTCGGAAGGGTCCGAGGGAGGGGTTATGTCAGTGATTTCAGGTGACTCAGACACAAGGGGAGTTTCAACATCCTCTTCTGAAATATCCTCAGAGATGGCCATAAAAAGCTTTTGTTCTTTATACTTGTGGCCTGGGGAATATTTGTCATCACAATTATAACAAAGACCTTTGAGTTGGCGTTCAGTCATTTAAGCCCTGGTCAATTTTTGGATCTTTAATGGGGTAGAGGGAGTAGTTGGATTTATGGGTTTAGGGAAAGGGATAAAGGAGGGTTTTTGGTTTTGAGAGGATACAACCTGTTGTGCTTCTTTAGATATTTTAGTAGCCTCCACCCAACTCGAGGGTCAAGCCATGAGGACATGGGCCCGAATCTCCTCCTTCAAGCCACTGATAAAACACTCTCGAAAGAAAGCATCAGTCATGCCCTCTGTTCGAAAAGCCAGGCACTCAAAGGAAACTATGAAGTCTTCTACTGTTCCCGATTGTTTCAACTTTGTCAAACAACCCAAATGGTTGGTGTCAGTGTCAAAGCATTCATAAAGCTCAGTCACAAATTGGGTCCAAGCAATATACTCTTGACGTGAAGTTTTTCTCCATTGCCACCATCGCCAACGTTCTTGATCTAGATGGAGAACACCATACTGGAGTTTGGCCAAGTCATCTGTAATGTCGTATAAAGAGAAATAATGTTACATTTGGGTTACCCAACCAGTGGGGTCTGAGCCATCAAATTTGGTCACATCCACCCGCAGAAGGCGTAGGTCACGTTGAAAGTGATGGTGCTGAAAGGTATGGGAATGGGAGGAATGTTCACCTTCAGTCTTTGGAGGTGCGTCAAAGAAAGGGTCATTTGTAGGGATCTTTAGTTTGGTGCAGAGTGATGCAAAGACAGATTCAAGCTGGGTGGCCAGTTCTTGTTTGACTTCCTCCATTGAGGACTGCATGGTTTTATTTATGGTTGTATTGATGGTTGTATCGATGGAGGAAACATTGGCATTGAGTTGTTTTACTTCTTTTTGGGTCTCAAGGAGACCAGATTGTAAGGTGTTGAAGCGATCTTCTAGGTCTTGGCTACGGGTATGGGCCATGAGGATGGGTGAACTAAAAAGGGGCAGGTGGGGTAAATTTTTTTACCGAAAAATGATATGGATGAATGTGATATGGTTTGAAGAATACTGCAGTGATGAAATCTCCAAATGCTTAACTAGTAAGAAAAGTGTAGTGATTTGACAACCCAAACATAGTTGCTCGACAACAGGTCTTGTCTGTTTTAATTTGTTTATGTTTCTGTCCCCCAAGGGTTAGGAATTCAAGAGTTCTACAGACAAGGGTTTGCCCTATGCTATAGATCTTTGATATACGTGCGGGGTCCAACAATAGTACTTGGCCCAATATCTCAGGGCACTAACTAAGGAGGATAGACCGTACCCTTAGCCATACTGCTCGACTACCTAGGTACTAGAGAGTATATTCCCAAGTGCTTTTCTCGGTGGCACTATAGCAGTCATCGACCGATCGGTTTATCTAAAGAGGGCTTTAGGAAATCTAGGCCGATCCGTACGCAGGTTCTGTCTGATGCGCTACCACTCGAAGGGGTACCAACAGGGGTTACAAGGGTGGCCAACAGATGTGCGCTTAAGAACCACTTGTATTTCCTGCGTGTATGAATCCCTCAACCACGGTTTTATGCGCGTAACAACAGATCTCTGTGGCTTAAAGACGCCAGAATATGTCTCTACCCTGAAAAAAGTTTCCCACAATTTCTGCCAAGGAAAGTGCTTTGATACCACTTGTAATATACTAGATATAAAAAGTATGCATAACAGAAATAAAATGCTATAAATGGCAGAATAACGGTAATATAACCAGCATAATCTCCACAATAACATAGAAATGATATAAGAACAACAACATAAATATCACTTTGATTCAGAAGGCAATGTTCACGGGCCTCTTCGAGGGGGCAACCTCCAGTCGAGCAATGCTCTGTTACAATAATATCCAAGCTAGGGTTTTCATACCCTTGACCCTTATTTATACTAAATATTTCTATCAAGAGAAGCATCTAGAGGAATATCCTTCTAGAAGCGGAAGCTTATATTAGGTCTTCTTACATCCACCTTATTCTATTTTATTGAAAGGCCTTATTAATATTGACCTTTATTACATTTGAATATATTTCTCTACCTATGTGCGGGTTAGGACCCTAACACACTTGAACATATCATGTAGAGGGGCTACACTACGACCACGCGTCTAGGAAGAATGTGTCGAGTGTCAATTCCTCGATGCATGGCATCGTCCGGTTGGGTTGGTGGCACGTTCTCCTCTTGCATGGCATCCTTCGACTGCGCTGGTGGCACGTTCTCCTCTTGGCCTGGCTCGTCATGGTCCGAAGACCCCAGTGGGGGAGCTAGTGCCAATACTGGTTTTGTAGTTCCTGCTGCTTGGGCTTCTTCGACTGGAGGGTGAGGTTCACCCTGCATTGTTGAGAGAAAATGTAGGAGTTGAGAAGCTTTGTTGTCCAAAATCTCTAGGCGGAACCGAAGGTCATCCATGTCTCGACGCAAGTAAAAAACCAGGCCTTGCAATAGTGCGAGGCCTGCTTTCCATTCAAAAATTGGGTTAGCGCTAGAGTCAGCTCGTGAGTGAGGTTGTTGAAACGAGTTCTGGCTTGCTTACGGGCCGTCAGTCTGAAAACAAGTGTCAAGAGGCAGGGCTTGAAGCGACTGAGAGGCCAAAGAGTTAGGAGGAGCCACTAGATTAGGGTGTGAAGTAGAGGACAAATTTACTAGAGGTCCTGGGTTAAAGCCCAGTGAGGTCTTTGAGAAATCAAGCCATTCCATCCTGTAGGAAAATGATGATGAAAGGGGTAGGAGGTTGGCTGGAGAATGAGTCGACTACACCAAGGAGGAGGACGAGGTGGCTGATGAAGAGGAGGAACTGTGGGAGGGTGCAGGCGGGCGCTAGAGGATCAAATGGGGTCAGCTAGGCTGCCATGCTGAGCATTTTTTAGACTTCCCTCATTGCCTGGGCATCTCTGGAACACCAGTCGAGCGAAAATGACCAAAGGCCAAAGTGAGTGACAATAGACCGGGAGAGAGCGACAAAAGACCAGAGAAAGGCTGGGTAAGAGGTGCAGCTCTGGAGAAATCAACCAGGAGGGAATGAGGCATCCAGAGCCCTTGGTGCAGTTCAAATAGCCCAAGGAGTTGGTGCACTTCATTAAACATCCACACGTGTAGAGTAAAGGCTGAACGAAGGTGTTGGTCCATCGGAGGGACGACAAGGCAAAGTAGGGCGCACTGAGAGTAATGGCGCCCTATCTCAAGCAAGGTAGACCTAAAGGCATGGAGGTGGTAGGAGGGAGAGGCATGCGTTCGTCACGTGGCTGACGCCACTGAGGCTTTCTCCTAGATACTCCGCATGACACGCGTTCTCCACTAGCACCCCATCCAGGGAGTTGTCGATGTTTAGAGATTTTTTCTGGCATCTCCGAAAGATGGGGTGCGTCTGGTGAGTGGGTTCCTGACAAAGAAGATCTGGTCCCTTCCTTTCTGCCCCAATATTGGCTAGATCGTCTGCAATCTGATTAGATTTTCTTCTTACATGGGAAGGGATGAGAGCCTGGATGGGTTGGCAAAGAGTGGTGAGACTTTCTCTTGGTCTTCTCCGTTCAAGATTTTCTGGAAGAGGTTGAGAATGACTTGAGAATCTCCTTCCTCTATAAGTTTGTTGTAGTTGTGTTCTATGGCTAATTGTAGCCCTTTTGTTAGCCCCCAGAGTTCTATTACATTATTGGTGGTATGGCCTAAATTGCCCGATGTGAGGAGGAGAATGGTTCCTTGATGATTACGAAACACCACACCAAAGCCTACTGTTCCTGGGTTCCCTTTGGAAGCTCCATCAAAATTGAGCTTGATAAAGTCCAGTGGAGGGGGGGACTAGTGTGAAGGACTGTCCTTACAAGGAGAAGGACGAGAAGGAGGGAGAAAACTTTGGCTTTTATTGAGTTTCCAGTTAGTCATGATACCTTGTTCTTGGGTAGGGAAGATTAAGTTTGCCTCAGTCCAATGCTTCAAGTTGACTGTTTCTGTTATATTGTGACAAATCTGGATCCAACTGTGATACCAGTTAGTCTGGGTGTTTCTGAAGATTTTTTTGTTTCTTTCCTTCCAGAGTTGCAAAAGGATGAAACTGGGGAGCAGCTACCAGATGCGATTTAGGATTGGTGATTGAAAATCCTCATCTCTCCATGCTTCGATGGTGTTACTGATGATGTCCCTTTTGCGATCCGAGGTGCACATTATGGTTGCACTAAGGTCCCAAACTTTGGCACTGTAGGGGAAGGTGTTAAGAAGGTGATTCAAGGTTTCTGCCTCTGCCAGGAAAATATGGAAAATGGAAGGTCCAATAAATCCCCTTTTGGTTAGATTGTCCCAGATGAGAATGCTTCTGTGTGCCACCAACCAAAGGAATATGCTAATTTTTGGCCAGTGTTTCAAAGACCATATTTTGCACCAAAATTCCCTTTGAGTAGGGGGATTGAGAGTGTTCTTTAATGCGTATGCCTCTTGGATGTTAAAAGTACCCCTTGGAGAGCTTCCCCAGCGAAGGATGTCCTCACCTTACAGGATAGGAATTTTTCGTTCATTGATCATGTTGTACCAAGGTTGAAGGTTCACCTGAGCCTCGACGTGTAGGTCATCTTTATTGGATTTCCAACATCTCTAGGTGGCATTTGTGGGGTTGAACTTCCAGTAATATGCCACTCTTGTCAGACCTATGTGAGTTGTTGGGGGGCAGAAGGTAACAACCCAATATTCATGCGCTAAAATCGAGAGTTGTTTCCAGAAATCGTTCCAGAAGAGGGCAGTCTGACCGTTCTGAACTTCCCAGAAAGCATGGTTGACTACCAGGTGGTGATTTTGCCTGGTTACTATCCAAATCGGGGATCCTGGGGCATCTTCGTTCCAATGGATGAGGCTTCTTTCTGTTGCATTTGGAGTATACTTCCTTCGCCAAAGCCTGGCCCAGAGGTCCTGAGGTCTCTTCAGCCATATCCACCAGATCTTAGCACTTAGTACTTTATTAAGAATAGAGGGATATTTGATTCCTAGACCCCCTTGAGGCTTAGGTCGACAGAGCTTATCCCACCTGATCAAAGAAAATTTCTTCCCCGCTTTGAGCCCCTGCCAGAGAAAGTTTCTTTTCAGGGCTTTGATGGCATTGAGGATGCAGTTTTGGGCCGCAAGAGCCGAGAAATTATAGACAGGTAGAGCTTGTAGGACTGATTTGAGGAGGATGAGGCGACTCAGGAGGTTGAGAGATCGAAAGGTCTAGGAGGAGAGTCTTTTCGAAAAGGAGGTGAGGAGGCCTTCCCAGGAGCTGTTTCTGAGGGCTCTGTCGAGGAGGGGGATGCCGAGGTACTTGGACGGAAGGGAGCTTTGAGTGAACCCCAGGATATCTGAGATATGGAGCTGAATCGATAAGGGAGTATTGAAAAACAAGATTTGAGACTTGTCCTTGTTTATGTCCATCCCTGAGGCCTCATAGAAGGTGTTGATGATTGAAAGAAAAGTAAGGGCCTCTTGGACTGTAGGGGAGCCCATCATCAGAGTATTATCCACAAATTGGTTGTGTGAGATCGGGGGGTTGATGCCATGCAGGGGAAGCCCTTTTATCGTCCGGTTTGCTACTGCCACCTGAATGGAGCAACTGAGGCCTTCTTCCAAGTTGATGAAGAGGAAAGGAGAAATGGGGTCCCTTTACCTGATTCCTCTTGAGGGGGAGAAAGGGCGAGAAGGAACTCCATTGATGAGGATTGAGAAGAAGGCCAAGGAGGTGAGGTTCAGAATCTAGACAACCTAGGAGGGGTCGAAACCAAAGGCGAGGAGCATTGCCCTCATATAGTCCCAACTTAACTTATCAAAATCTTTGGAGAGGTCCAGTTTTAAGAGCATACCTGGAGCTCGGGTCTTTTGAAGAGAATGGATAACTTCATGAGCAAAGATGACGCTGTCCAAGATATGTCTACCCTCCACATACCCTGATTGTTCTGGCGATATGATGAATGGAAAGAGAGGCTTGAGTCAACTTTCTATCACCTTTGTTAGGAGCTTGTAGATGACGTTACAGAGGGCGATCGACTGGAACTCCTTAGGATGGCTTACACACTCTTCTTTGGGGATGAGGGTAAGGAAAGTGGCATTGAGGGTCGGGAGGACTTGTCCGGAAAGTCTGGAGTCTTCAATGATCTACCAAACTTCCTCTCTGAGCATTGGCTAACAGTGGTGGAAGAAATATGACGTGAAACCATCTGGTCCCAGGGATTTACCCTTGGGGGTGTCCTAGGGAGCCTGGTCAACTTCTTCGAGCGTGATGGGTCAAATTAAGGCTGCATTATGTTCCTCAGAGATTATGGAGGGTATGTTTTGCATGATCTGGTCTATAGCTTGAGATCTCTCTTTTTGGGGCTCCAACAAGAGGTTTTGATAATAGGTGACCAACTCTTCTTCCAGTTCCTCATGAGTGTGCATGATTTTCCCATTATTTGAGATGAGCTGGGTGATATGATTAGCATGCCTTCTTTGGATGGTGGACCTATGGAAAAACTTGGTGTTTTGGTCTCCCTCTTTGAGCCATTGGATACAATATTTTTGCCTCCAAAATATTTCTTCTTGGGCTTTTCTTTCCTCCAGTTTTTGTCGGATTGTCTCTTCCTGTAACTTGAGGGTCCAGATAAGATCATGTCCCGGATTTGGCTTTGAACGATGCTATTTTTTTCTGTTAGTTGTCTTTGGGCCTCAAAGATTTTGCCAAAAGTTTGTTTGTTCCAAGTTTTGAGTTTTTGCTTGAAGTTCTTGAGTTTCTCCCGAAACATGTACATCTTAGAGCCATTGGATACAACAACCTCCTTCCACCAAGTGTGAGCGTTCTGCTGGAAGTCAGGGTGGTTAAGCCAGGACTGTTCCATTCTGAAGGGTTTATGTCCTGGAGTTGCAGGGATCTCCAACCAGAGTTGTATGGGCCAATGATTAGATCCCTAGAAGTCAAGGATGCTAGCTTCCAAAGATGTACCCTCCAACATGAGCGAGTCCGAAAGGAGGAAGTGATCCAGTCTACATGCTATTTGGTGAGATCCCATTCTACAATTTGTCCAGGTGAAGTTGCCATTGGAGGTGTCTGGGTCTACGAGGCTTAGGTTGTCTATTAGGCGCTAGATGTCCCCTGAATCTACTTCAAGACGTCGCGTTCCCCCTCTTTTTTCATCTAGGTTGCAGATAAATCTTCTCCCAGGATCCATCTGTTCCCCGTTGTTATATTGGGTTGATACTCCAGGTTGCGAAGGAAGACCTGTTTGTCTCTTGAGTTGGCTGGTCCATAGACATTGGTCAGGTATCCTGGCCTGTTGGAGCCGATGAGTTGGTATGCTACCATGATAGACCATTTGGTTTTGAAGAAGTTGTCCAAAGTGACCGAGTTTGGGTTCCAAAGGAGAGCCATCCCCCCTGCTGCACCCATGACCGCTGTGTAGATGCCTTGCCCTTGCTTCCAACAACTGGGGAGGATCTTGTCCATCTCTTCTATGTCACATTTTGTTTCTTGAAGTAGCATTATGTCTAGTTTTTCTACAATGAGCATATCTCGTAGTAACCTCTGTTTACTACGACCATTGAGTCCCCTTATATTCCAAGAGATGATATTCATGAGGAGAATGGGGAGGGGGGAGGGGTGTGGGAAACTGTCAGATATTAGATGAATTTGACTTGAGTTAACCATGAAGTGGCCTATCTCCTGGATGAGCTTGTTGGTAGATTTATGACCTCATTTCTTTTCATCTTTCTGATATTTGTGTTGTTCTTTCGGTGCGTTTCCTTGGATTCCTAAGCCTGCACTGGATCTGGCGGTAGAGCTTGCTGAAGAGTTGAGGAAGATTTTGTGTACTTTTCTTAGTTGATCAGGGGGGATGGTATAGAGTTTGTGATTCCTATAGGCATGTTCCAGATGCTCCAAGTCAACTCCTTCTAGATCTTTCTCATCTAGTCCATTTCCATGTCTCCATCTTCTGCCTCCGAGGGGTCCAGGGCTGCAACAATGGAGTTGGTTGTAGGGATGATTGGGGTTTTCCCTTAGGTTTCCTGTGCTTTCCCTTTTGCTGGATTAAGGGGTGTTTTCTCTGAGGGTGGGGCTTGTGAGGATTCCAATCCTTCTTGTTGTTGCTGCAAGATCTCAAATTGGTTGCTCATGGTTGGCTTTGTTATCACTCCAAGAAACTCTTTGGGGTTGTAGGCCAAAGATGCTTGGTAACTTAAAATATGAATAGGTTTATGATTATGTTGGGATAAAATGGGATAACTGACCTACTAGATCATATCAATACAGTCAAAGAATATATAATCGGAAGAGACAGTGCTTTCAAGAATCAATGATCAGATGAATAACATAAAAGTGGATGAAGAATACTATACTTATTAACCAGATCACACATGTGATGGGTCAGATAAGATAGTGCAGGTATCACTATTAAATCAATCTTATGAGTTGACCAATGAGATGACAGTCATTGGCAACTAAGGAAAACTTGAATCAAAGTGAAGATTACTAAATCAAGCTATGAACTGACTAATGAGATGACAGTCATATTGCAATTAAGATAACTTGAATAAAAGCATAGAGGAAGTAAGAAATGACAATCTGATATTAATAGAGAAATAAGACTGTGATCTGTATTACATATCTATGATAGTCTATTACAAAGCAGCATGGTATTGTATCCAGAATTAAAACCTCAGTCCTACGACTGAAAAACCCCCCTCCTTGATTTCTTAAAAAGTTAGGCATTTATAGCCCTTACAACAAGTCTAAGATCCTAGAAAATTGGATCTGTATATCTAAATATAGAAAGTAAAACTGACTAAATACAAATGGATAATCAAAGAACTAGTTTCTAGGACTCGAACTGTCTTCTTTGTTGATCTTTGACATGTGGTCTTCATCACTTGTATGACTCTGATGTGTCGTGGAGGGTAAATACACATGTCTTCTGTAGCTGGAAATCTTTCAATAACTATAACCAAAACTTTAGTTGACCAAATTTAACATTTAGTCTCAAAAACCTCCACGAATCTTTGATGCCAAATATTTCTTGATTTGGTGGTTAATCCTTTGATACTCCCATACGCTTTTAATCACTCCACAATCACTTTTCTCCAGCTTAACTTTCCAAAATTTTCTTTCTGTAGTTTCACCAGCTATTTCGCCTTACGATCTGCTAATTAGCTGGTGAAAGCTCTGCTTTTCATCAGCTAACTGGTTATAATTCCACCTTCTGTGCTGGTGAAAGTTATGTCTTGGTCCAAAAGGAAACCCTCCATATTCAAAACTTGTTGTTTCAATGAGTGCTCAAGGCTTCTTTGGTGATGCTTGTCCTCCTTGTATAGACACATAAATAATTTCAAGATTTCCTTAACAATTTTGTATCAAGCCATCACAATCTCGGAAGTAATTGTTGTATTAAAGGCAAGCACCTGATGAAAGCTACTCCGAGCTTCAAGCAACAAGAGAACTCATCTTCCATGGCCTCTATTATTATTGCTGCCAAATTTGTAGCCAACTTTTGCCTTGACAATGCAATCACAGATGGCCCTTTTCTGTGCCCAATTGCTACTTTGCATGCTTCTATGGTTTCATTGAATTGATCCCTGATCTATAGCTTTCAAGAAGAAAACATAGCATAAGGCAGATAGATAACTCAGCTAGTGTAGAATATTTGGTCTTGGGTCCTAGCTTTCACACAACCCATTGTTAATATTGATACAATATTTCTTGTAATCATGGGTACATTCCCATGATTTTGGCTAAAGCCACCACCAATTCTGTACCCATCGTTTTGACTGTAGCCACCACCGCCAGAACGAAAATCTCCAGTTATTTCAGTAGCATAGTTAACATGAAAAAGACGTCCATGAAGATCCTTTCATCCATGCCTGTTATGGTAGCTGCAGCCTCCTCATTAGAAGTGAAATTAACAAAACCAAAGTCTCTTGACCTACCAGTCTCTCGATCGTGAATGATTCTTTCTTCAATGACTTCACCATATTCAGTGAATGACTCCCTAAGAGATTGGTCATCCATCCCATACGTTAAACCTCCAATAAAAGCTTTGACGAGGACATATATCTCAAAGCATGGTAGATAGATGGCACTGATCTAGTTTCATTAAAGCCTAGATGACCAGAGATACTTTGCCGTAAGAGACTTCAATCATACGGTATTGTGCCTGAACCGCCATTTATCTCCAAACAAACCCGGGTTATCTTCTTTTTGAATATTCTAACCGTACATTTTTCTTAATTACCATATAGAGCGACTAGAAAGTAGCACGAATTCCACCATTTCTCAGATAAAAAAGAAATTCCAAAGAGACGAATTCCTCAGTTGACTCTAGGGCACAATTAATTAGGTAATTAACACAGAAAGCGTTTTTGAAACTGATCCTCTTTTTCTTTTTCCCTTCCATGCAGACATTTCTCAAGATCTTCAAATGATGGTGGACAGGTAAAGAACTTGTTCTTGATAGACCTTGCCCCCTGAACATCAATATCCAAAATGCATTTCTTCTCTGCATCCATTGTTCGATGTGCTTTCCTGACAAAGAGATGTAGATAGCCATGCGTTTTTCTTTTCATACCATCAGATAACAAATGCTGAAACCTGGATACCATTCATCTCTGTTTAGCGCTTGGATAGCTTTAATATATGAACACGTGTCTTGACCTGTCGATTTGGCATACAAAACAAACTGAGACTTTACCCGTGGCTTTGATATGTTGTTTGGTATGTGGACTTGGGATTTGGATTTAGAGATTCCAAGTGTATTCGTATGTGAACTTAGGTATATGCATGGATATGGAATTTGGCAAAATCTAGTATGATTTGAGTCAGACCTAGGTCATTTGTGCACACACACCACATTTTGGATAAAATTTACAAAAATAAAAATGTATATTTTTATTTTGTAAATATTAAAAGATCTAGAAACTAAGGTTTAAGTCCTAATAACCAGATTTTTGGAATGCAAGTCAAGATGGCAAAGCCAAAGCAATCTTAGGCAAAAATATTAATAAAAGATTATCAAGGCTTGTTGAAGAATGAGACTCTGATACTAGCCAAAATACCTAAGGGAACGATAGATCAAGTAGCGAGTAATAAGGACGTTCATAAAAAATACCAGTGCATTTTTTTTGTCGCTAACAGGCTCCTTGATGTTTTGGGCGGTTGGCTGCTTGCCTCCCTGTCTGCGCTTTCCCGTCGCTGGTATGAATCCTTCCTTGTCTTTGTTCGCTTCTGGGTTTCCCTATTTGCTAGGCATGTTGAGGGGACAGTCCCTAAAGAGGTGCCCGTGTTCATGGCATTTTCGACATCTGAACGGAATGTGTTCATAGTCGATGGTTTGCATCCAGTCCTCATCCTGGTATTCCATAACGATAGATCCTGGTAGACGCTTTGCAATGTTCAGATAGACACATATGCATGCGTAGGAGGTATGCCTTCATTTCTTAGTAGCTTCCAAAGATTTGACATACACTTCTATTGTATTCCTATGCCTACGAGGACCTCTTCTAGACAGAATTCTTGTGGCAAGGAATATAGCCTTAACCAGATTGGTGCATGTGCAAAGTTCTCCGATTCAGGGCTAAATTTTTCTGTCCAGGATCTTATAAAAAGACCCGCCGAGTTAAAGAAATATGGGCCACCATCAAAGATACGATTTCTGTCTTCTAGGTTATGCAAGATTATGGTGAAAAATCCCTTGGAGCCCAGCTGCAGATCAAAATGACCTTTGGGCTTCCACCATTGATATATCCACTTCACCAGTTCCTTTTTCGAGGGCAAGAGCCCTAAAAATTTGCCGATTAAGGCGTAGTCTCTCATGTATCTCTTTTGTTCCTCAATCTGGGGTGTGCTTACAATGTATTTCGGGGCTTGCGGTGCTCGAGGGATACATTTCCTTGGTATCCAAGGTCGAGCTGTACTTGTCGCGGCTGGAGATTTCCCTGAATCTATATCCATCTCTCGGTCTTTGAATGTTCCCTCAGAAATGAGCTGTGATCTGAGGTCTGGGGGAGGTTCGAAGGCTGAGCGCTTGGAGCCGCCTCCATTATTTCCTTGTGTTGTTGCATTTCTATAGGAAGGGCCTCTCGACCCTCCCTCACTCTGAATCACTGTGCCCCTGTGGGGTAGCATGGTGCACCAAATTAGAAGTAACCCTAACCCTAGTGCTTTTCACCTCGAAGTAATCAATCAAAGACGTTTTCATTAACAACATTACTATAAAAACATTCCTTAATTTACTTTTATCATAATATGATTTTAGAGATGATGTTGAAGTGTATATACAATCAAGAAAAATAAAATTATCATTTTAAATACATAATATACATAACTAACAAAATAAGCTAATTTTTCTACAAACATCTAATAATCCCTATACATATAAAAAGAAAAATATTTCATTGAATTTGTAGGTGCAATGGCTCATATGATTGATACAAAGTAAGATGAGATTTACTCTAAATTCCCCACCTTATCATTTTTCCCATGTTCCTTTCTATCCAAAATTGTTAGTGTTTATCTCTTTTTCCTTTTTGGTTTGAAAGGTGCTCAAAGTTGTGTGTGCCTTAAGAATTTTAACTTCTTCAAATCTAAGGATGATTTTTCATTGGAAAGTGTTTATAAGGAATGCTATGTTTAGCTACCTACAATGACACATCAACCATTTTGCATTGAAAGGTGTTTTTAATTTAATATCTTCTTTTAACAAGGGGAGTTGCAAGGCAACAAGCCCCTCCCTTTAAGTGAGTAGTTTAGATTAATTGGTTTAAGTGAGTATTAAATGCCTTTAAGTACGTAGTTTAAAGTGGTTGGTTTTGGTTTAAGTGAGTAGTTTTAAAGTAGGTTGATGAGTAATTAATGGTTAATAACCAAAATAGCTAAAAATAAAGAAGAATCTAAGTAACATCTCCATCCACCTATGAGAAATACCAAAAAGTACAACATATAAACAAGAAATTCGTGGACACTTCCTTATTTTCATTGCCATTTGGCCGATATCAATTTGTAACAGGAAGGAAGAAGAACCAATTCTACCTGGAATCCAAAGCAGAGAAGCGAAGCCTCAACTGGAATATTCGGGCAGGATTTCGAGTTGTGAGACTTTTAGGCATAAACCCTTTAATTTACAATAATCCTTAACATGAGATTGTTCTCACCGATCGGTAAAGTGTGACAGGTCAAAGGATGGAGTATCAAATGAAAGCTCTGAGGGGTTTACTCGAACATTAATACATGAAACTTTATAAAGTGTCACATCTTAAAAGCATTAATATCGAATGAATAATTTGAGGATTTTATACTTACAACATGAATTACAAACCAGTGATATAATTTATGAACTTTGTTTTTCGTTTTAATGTTTTGTAATTTGTTGTTTACCCGTGTTTAGTATAATATGTGTAATTTGTTGTTTACCCGTGTTTAGTATAATATGTGTAATTTGTTGTTTACCAGTGTTTAGATCATTTTGCTTCCCTATTATTATTCAGGTTGTAGTGATGTATTATCTTATGAAGGATAAGCTTGAGTTTCTATCAGGTGCAATGTATGATTCATTGTAGTAAATATCTTCTTACATTTAGAATA
The DNA here is from genome assembly GCA_000966675.3 of Picea glauca. NCBI lineage: Eukaryota > Viridiplantae > Streptophyta > Pinopsida > Pinales > Pinaceae > Picea > Picea glauca. Next base: position 16,699 of record JZKD02S0076433.1, read on the forward strand.
CAATACTTGAAATCTCAAAAATGTAAATATTGTCTTCTTGGTAAGATATTAATTTCTCCCACCAAATTACATGAAAAAACCCATAGATTCTGCAACTTTGCTAGATTTTCCACATTGGAAGAAATCACACCTAGATAAAAGGGATTGTGCGAGTAATAACCACTCCACATTGTTGAGATTTCCCTCTAAAATGTTGGTATTGTATCATTCAAAAGAAAACGACACATGTCCAATAAATAGCTCTTATTTTATACTTACAACATTAATACAAACCAGTGATATAATTTATGAACTTTGTTTTTCTTTTTTAATGTTTTGTAATTTGTTGTTTACCAGTGTTTAATATAATATGTGTAATTTGTTGTTTACCAGTGTTTAGTATAATATGTGTAATTTGTTGTTTAGAAGTATTTTAGTATAATATGTGTGTGGTGTTAAAATCATTTTGCTTCCCTTTTATTATTCAGGTGGTAGTGATGTATTATCTTATGAAGGATAAGCTTGAGTTTCCATCAGATGCAATGTATGAGTCACCGTAGTGAATATCTTGTTACATTTAGAATACAACACTTGAAATCTCAAAAATGTAAATATTGTCTTCTTGGTAAGATATTAATTTCTCCCACCAAATTACATGAAATAAATCATAGATTCTGCAAGTTCGCTAGATTTCCCACCTTGCAAGAAATCACACCTAGATAAAAAGGATTGTGCGAGCAATAACCACTCCACATTGTTGAGATTTCCCTCTAAAATGTTGGTATTGTATTGTTCAAAAGACAACAACACATGTCCAATAAATAGCTCTTATTTTTATTCAAATAAATTTGAATTTGAATAAAACATCTTCGCATGTGAAAGAGGACTAACACCCATACCCATATATTTAGGATATGGTGTGGATATCGATTCCCACCTATTAGAATAGTTGGAATCCAAGTACAAAGCACATGGGTACTGATGTGTTGTGCACAGGATATCATGCCACAAAGGAAACTCAATTTGTTCAAGACCACATGTATTAAAACATCATTCTTACAGGCTACACAGAATTGATGCATGCAGCCCAGGTGTTTACAAGTGAATCAAGTAATATAGAAGGGTGGTTACTATATATTATTTCTTGGAACTCAAGAGCAAGCACTCGACTGTTGTTTCCCTATAGAGAATCAAGTCGCCTCATAGTCTTGTACCGAGTGAGCAGGATCCCCACAATGAGATGCACTCTTATTCCCTCTACGTATTATTCATATCCACCACAGGGAAGGGAAGTACAAAATTGATGTAGAAAGGGGCTCATTATGTCAATTGGATATTCCTAACACCAGGGAATCCTGCATAAGCATCACATTTCTAACATTGGGGAATCTTGCATAAGCATCGTATTCCCTTGAGGCCTTCGAAGAACTTGTCATCTCTACTTTTTCTAGATATCTCAAGGTACTCAATTAATTATTAGTAGCTCATCATGCTCTCACTAATTGAATTATGTGCAATATCTATAATCTAGGAGCCATAAAGTTTATAGTGAGTCATTTCCATCCTGTTGACGCTTGAATCTATTAGGACTGAAACAACAACCTCACGAGGATGTGAATCCCCTTGCATTTTTATAGAGGTGGTACTCCTCTTTGGATTTTCTTGAGATTTTTTAAATATTCAAAATGTTGGACTTGACAGAAGTCCGTCGTAGAAACATAAATATTACAATAAAATAAAGGGGAAAATGATTTTGTTTTCTTTTAAAGGAAAGTTCCTGAGAAAGGACCAGGAACCGAACACATTCACACATTTGAAGAAAACAAGAAAATTTTTCTCACATCTATCATAATTTTAAGATAAAGATTTTTTATCACATAAAAATAAAAAGAAAATGATCTGCATGCACAAGATAACTTTAACAGAGTGGATACATGAGAAGCTCAAATAAAGATAATGATAGATCAACCTCAAATACTTTATATTCTGAAAACAGGGTTACAAAGCATAGTCAAGATTGTTCCCGAAGTAGTTCTCATGAAATTTCCAAAAATATATAGTTTATTGCATATTATTGAAATTGTAAATGTGTTTGTATTAAAGACTAGGATTGGG
>JZKD02S0076433.1:19712-37736 GCA_000966675.3 Picea glauca
TCTCTACATCACCAGCAGTGTGGGTAGGATTACCCAGGCTATTGTCTTCTTCTTCTCCTAGAACGGTATGGACGAAGGAACTACTAAAACCCATTGCTAACATATGTTCCACAAATATTACATTAGGGTCAAACCCTCTAATATTTTAAGTGTGCTTGAGATTCAAGTTGTGGAAGTGGCTAGCGAATTCATCAATTTTGTTCATATTTCTGAATACAAAATCCCCAACTTTCCAAGGCAATGGTATAAATTGTTTTTTTCTTTTTTCATGAAAAAAGTGCAGCCAAAAGTTATATTGCCTTGCAACTTCTGTGACAAACATTCTGTCAGATATATGGCATAGAAAAAAGGAAGGATTTTCCTTAGAACCGAAAATCCTGATGACATTGTAATTCTCCATTTGTTCCAAAGTCCCCTTTTTATCCAAAAATTTACTAGCTTGAGAAGATATTCTTGGGGTATCTCGTCCAAAAAATAACACTTTAAAAACTGAGACAAAGTCATTGAAAACTTCATAAAAATGCACGGAAGATTTGTGCCCCCATAACACTTGGTACCAAAAGGTTACGGGGTCGAATTCACAATTCACCTTTTTGCATATAGATAATTTAGGAAATTGACAATAATGTGCTATTGGGAAAACCAAATAAGAGGACATAAAAAAATTCTTATCCTTTTTATATTGAGATAATTGGGAATAGATTTCAACGGAAATCAACTTCCCCCAATCTAAAATGGCCTGCTCCTTGACGATAAAATATAAAATGTAAAGAATCATACAGGAAATGCTAGAAGTATTTTCTTAGCCCGTAATTATGGTAAATAACCAGGCAATTTCCCGAAACGGGTTTTTGAGAAAGCTAACCTGCAGTTTGGTAATATCCTCAGGGATGGTAGCATGATTCTCCAAGAATTCTGGTAAGAGATCCAATCCATTGTCGGTTTTTTTTTGAAAATGTCTCTGCAATCTTCACCTTTGAAGGTGACCATTGGCTCTAGGAGTCTCAACATCTTACATAATACTTGAGGTGAAATAATAACGACAGAATGGTCCTGGAGTGGATTTATATGCTGGCTTGGTATATATTTCTCGGTGCATAAGGAAACCAATTCCTTGCAGTCAAAAACTTCTGGAACACAACTTGCACGCGCAATGTCGGATGTCCAAGTTACTTCCTTCTGAGCAGAAGGGGATGGATAATAAGAGTATGCTCTAGACCACTAAAAATTATGATCTTCTCGTCCAAAGATGTTCAAGGTATCTCCACAGAACTGTTTCTGCCATAATTTGAAGAGAGCGTTCTTTTCGATCTAGATAATCTTAGAAACATGCACTTGAGAGATAATATATAATCTTCCGCAAATCATGGTTTAATGTGGTTTAATGAGGAAGTTCCTTGAGCCCTTCACCTATTAATGACAATATTTACGGGACCTGCATAATGAGTTATTAGCATTAAACCATACTAAATGTGCATTGGGAAAAGCGCGAAGGTGGCAGGGACAGATAGGAGTGGAATAGGATTTGAGACTTTTATGAATCCGCCAACCTATGAATGGAGAAGATCAAAAAATGGCTAAGTGTTGTGAGGCAGTCAGACAGACTCAACATAGGAGAAATGAGATGCTTGGAAGCTCGAGGAGTCCGGGGGTCAAAATGTAGATCGCAAATCTTTTGGATGCAAAATGTATATCATGGAACATGGGATATGAGAGTTCGACCCCGCCAACCCAAGAACCTACGATCACATAAACGGCTAAGTATGGGATAATGTGGCGGTCAGACAGACTCGATATGTGAAAATGCGGATTGGAGATGAGAATTCATGAGTCTGCCAACCCGGGAACCCGCCGTTCTGGAAAATGACTAAGTATAGAACTAGAAAGGGAGAGTAGAAGGGAAAAAGGAAAAGGGGAAAAAGGGTAAGTATAGAAGAGGAAAAAGAAGGAGGGAAAAGAAGTTGGGAAAATAGAAAAGGGGAGGAAAATTTTAGACGTGGGAATTGATCTTAACACAACCATAGGGTGCATACTATTTGAGTGTGAACTGTACATAAAGGGGAAGGGAGAATGCATCTCATTTCTTCAAATGGCTGCACATCACTACAACAAAAGGCTATTTACCATAGTGAATAAACTGCTACAACAAAAGACTATTTACCATAATGAATAAATTGCATGCCAAAATTTTAGGGAGTCATTTTATGTATACCAATATTTATGAATTGTTTTTGAAAATTGATCAAACTCCAACTCCAACTCCAACTCTTTATGATCACATACTTCACATTGCTTTGAGATTCTATATTAGTTTAGATTTATTTAAATCTACATTGATATAGTTTATACCTTTTAGAGATTTGAGTACTTATAGAAGTTATTTTTCTCATTTCTTCAAACATGCCAATCCAAGCACTAATACCTTATACTATCAATGTTTGTCCATGCATATTGATAAGACATTCCTGAATTGCAATGCCTTCAAAATCTCCAGGCAACAACTAGATATAAATTACAATATCGCTATGTTCTTGTTTAACTAAGGAAAATTGTGAAGGTTTTTATTGCCTCTTGTCATTGTTCCCAAATACAAATTTCTTGTCATTGTTCCCAAATACAAATTTCCTTTTAATTTGTATGCTTCATAAGCTAATTGCATTGTATATACTTTATTCATTGTTCCCAAATACAAATTTCTTGTCATTGTTCCCAAATACAAATTTCCTTTTAATTTGTATGCTTCATAAGCTAATTGCATTGTATATACTTTATTACAAATTTCACTACCTGCAATAGAATAATCAAGGCAAGCTTGTGCATTTTGTTTTACCCTTTGACAAATATAGAAAAATTATGATTTCTATTTCATCATAGCCTTTCAGAATCTTTATTGTTAGTCCTTGCAATATTTATAATGCATTATCTAAAATATTCCACTATCTATTTATTTATGTTAATGTGCATTGAGTTTATTAGCTCGTCAAATCCAAAGAGCTTTATTCAACATGCATATATCATAACTTTTTTTTAAGTAAACAAAAACTACCACACATTCCAACCCTTTTGAAACAAGTTGATTGGTCCACTAACTAGCACAGCCTCAAACTCTTGCGGTTGGTGAACACTAACTAGCACAGCCTCAAACTCTTGCGGTTGGTGAACACTAACTAGCACAGCCTCAAACTCTTGCGGTTGGTGAACGCTGAAAGGTTTCGGCGGATCCAGAAAAGAAAATTGTGGTGGGTGAACATTCTAAAATTCTCTATTGGCTCAGAAAATGAAACTTTAATTACTCAGAACCAGAAAATGAAAAGTTAATTACTTAGAGGTGGCAATCACCTAGCCAGCATAGTAAATTTTAAATATAATTAAGTAAAAGTAAAAAAATAAACATGTAAAACTGATTAAGCACTAAAAACCTATTAAATGTGCCCATTGTCAATAGGTGTATGCTTGGGCGTTTCAACTTAAAATCCTTAAAAAGTTTTAAAACCGTTGTAATATCATGTAAACAAGATTAAATATAAGTGGTTTATTTTATAATATGCATGAATGCACTGGTTGGGATATCTAGGGACAATTTTATTTACTGTTATCATTATAATATGTAATATCCAACCTATATTAACAGGGCCACGAGACAACACATATTTACCTATTCTTTTATGGAGTTTGGATGAATAAGCATCACTACTGGAGGAGGATTACTTCACGACTTAAAGGGTTTGACTGCAACAAAATTGGTGGTACATGCAGGTGGAATAACTGCAATTTCCGGCAACATGAAGAAACTTCAATAGTTGTCCTCCAACCCCAGTATCAATGGAACCCCACTCAAGTTAGTATAGTTCTTGCAGATGAAGTATGATAGAAATCTATGAATATCACATATTACTAAAGGTTTCCTTCGAACATACCAGTAGTTTTCGTGAGCAAGGGCATTTGATCCGTAGAGGGATCCAAACGTCTGCTTTCACAACACAAATTGTAATTCAAACCAGGAAATCTGAGTAGAAATCACTATATTAATTTAAATTTGCAGGTTCTACAATACTGTTGAAATTGAAGCCTCCCATAAGGGAATCAAGTTTGGCTCACCAAATTAAGGAAATTATGTAAGGGTTCCCTGGATTAGCTAGATAAAAAAATTCAAAAGAAGATGAACATGGACAAATTCTCTCTAACAATAACATGAAATCCCAGCGTGCATGTAGCACAAACTCCCATCATGCATGAATAAGAAGAATCCATGAATAACATGAACAAAATGAGCACAATGAGTCCCTTCCTGAATAGGATTTCACAGCAGTAACAACATAAGGACAACCTCTTCCAAGTATGCAAGACAGTGAGTGAAAAAGAGTTTATGCATAGAATTAGTCTCCACCGCTGGACACGTAAAAATGATAATATAATGCACAAAAATACGGGGATATTGTGTTCATTAGTGTGAACGTTATTACCAGTTGATAAGATGGCTAAAACCTGAAAGTTCGAAGTTTTGACGCTTGCTTACCAGTCGATGTTAGTCAGATGGAGACACCTTGAAAGCTTGATAGCATAATCGGGAGTCACACTAAGCAGATCACATGCATAATCAGGATGCTAAGCAGAAGGGGAAAACACATCATAGAAACCTTGAACAAGAGTTTAAGATCAAATGCACAAAGCAGTTGCACACCTTATTCTTTACAGGTAGGGTTTGGTTACACCTTACAACTTTTATGGCTCAACAACAGGTTTGCATGCCTTTGTGAGTGGCAACTGAAATCCTTGCAACTGTACACATAACAACCAACCTCGATATAAGGCCAAATAAGGGTTCAAACTTAAAAAATAAGGTTAAAACTTCAGTTGAAAAATGAAATATTAGTGCAACAACTTAGGTTAAAAATGTTGTTACACTAAAAACCTTGGCTTTGATTTGATTGCACGAACTAATGGAAACTGGAGACCAATTTATATACAAACTAGGACAGAGTTGATGCAATCCAATTCCATATTTAATAAGAAAATTGTAAAGCGATATGTTACCTGATACTTATAGATCTGTGGATACGCGTTCCTCTCTAGAACCTTAACGAAGCATTTACTGGACTCTCTTTCTCGCCTTAAGCGTTGGGTTTCTGTTGCCTATTTTCACTCAAAATGCATGAGATGAGGAATTTTCACAAAGTACCGACGTTACTACTTATTGTAACGAAGTAGATGATTTCCATTAAGAATTCACATTGTTCGGGCGGTTTAACACCTTAAGCATTGAGTATCTTTATGCTCAATTCTCTTTCTTGGCCTTAACCGATGTGTTACCATAGAGTGTAGATCCACAACCAGGCCTTACATGGAGCACCATGCACTGAGAATATATGCATATGAGAATATCTGTGTTTGATTGTATTGGATGAGATATGCTTGGAAGCCGCGACTGGAAGGATACGACAAACTCAGGGACTGCGGAAGCACTGTAATAACATTGTTAAACGCACTACAATAACAGGGACTGCGGAAGCACTGTAATAACGAAGGGGCACAGAGTTGGGATGCTCAACATGAGGGAAAAAATCAACTGGGATAAGAGGGGGGGAAATCATCTGAGAGCAGAGTAGGGACACTAAGAAGAACGAGAAAACGCGGAGGGAAAAAATAGAGGCGGTGGCCTCCGCTTATCCACGTAGCTGCAAGGTGTTCACATCAAGCATCCACACATAAGTCAGGGGACAAAGAAGGTATGGTTTTGACATCTATCTTTAAACATAGTAAATAAATTTTATCACAAACTTAGAATTTTAGGAAACTAATGCTACGGTGATATGTAGCATTAATTCATCTTAAACATATTTTAGGCTTATGATTCCATGAAAACCAAGGTATGCCAAGGTTGTGTCTCGATATGAGGCCAAATAAGATGAAAAAGTTAGTGACTGGTTGAGTTTGCAATTTAAAGAATGTTGATTAGTTTATGATTCCATGAAAACCAAGGTATGCCAAGGTTGTGCCTCGATATGAGGCCAAATAAGATGAAAAAGTTACTGACTGGTTGAGTTTGCAATTTAAAGAATGTTGATTAGTTTTACTAAAAAAGTATGGTATAAAAGTTAGGATAAAAGATTAAAATTTACATCGAATTGTGTAAATTATTGAAAATAAGGAAAACCGATTTATATAGTCCCTGCTGCCTCAAGGTAGGGACTAATAATGCCATCGGATGTTGTATTTACCTACACACATCTACTCGTAACGATTTTACTTCACGATAATCTAGAAACTACTCATAATGTTTGAGTAAAAACAAATTAATGTATATTTGATGTTAAAATTGTATAATTACGCTGTCGAAAGGCGTACATCTATTGATAATGGGCATATTTAATAGGTTTTTAGTTCTTAATACGTTTTCTATGGATGAGATTAAATATGCCTAGAATATTCTTAGTCGTCACAATAAATGAATGGCTTTGATTTCATCCATTAATTTCCGAGCTATTATAAAGACATCCGTTTATATGTTTACTTTTTTACATTTACCTAATCATGTTTAAAAATCACTGTGTTCACTAACTTATTGCCACGTTTACCTATTTAAAAAGTATTAAGATATTCACACAGATATTAAAGCTTTGCATATTTCAGCTGGCTAACATTTGGTGGCCACGTTTCTATGGTGGCATCACCAACGGTCATCGCCAATCGTTTGGGCGTTGCGTTTTTAACAACCGTAAACCACTTTCGACGTTCACCAACCGCAACTTAACGACTGTGCTAGTTTATATTCTTTATAATGACAAAGCTAATATTCATTTTTGAGAAGCCACCGATATTAAAAAATATGAATATAATCTTTAAACTTTTTTTTATATGTTTTGTAAGCTTATAATAATAAAGTTAAAAAAAAAAACATGTTTAAAAATTATGTTGGTGTTGGTAAATATTGTTATGATTATCACAACAAAAAGAACATTTAAAAATGAAATTATCTCTTCATTTAGAAGTAGTTAAACATTGCTTTGCAATTTTTGTTTGTTGGTAATAGTGTAGTATCCTATTAAGCATCCTAGCATAAAATTTAAGAGAAATAATTATTCAAAAGAACACATATGCCATTTTTTAAAGCTTAACCTAACATAAATGTTATGCTCAAGGATGGTTGATAATAACAAAAACTTATCCTAGGGAAGTAACTGTGGGTGGGCTCATTTATAACTCTAGGGAGATCTAGCACAATGATTTCAATGGAATCTAGGAACAATGATCAATAATCAAGCATAAGCCTATGGATTATTAATGGGCCTTAAACTAGCCATTTCACTTTAGATCAAAGAATTGGAAATCCTAGATGACTCTCTTCTAATCATTCAATATATGAGGGGGGAACCCTTCCTTTAGATTTCCAGTTCCTTAAGTCACCAATTCCTTAAGTCACCAATTCCTTAAGGAAATCCTAGATGACTCTCTTCTAATCTAACCAACTCTTTGTATGAGTCACCAATTCCTTAAGTCACATCAACTCCACCAAAGAATGAAACACAAGAAACAAATGACAACAAGGACCATAACTCATTCCTACAACTATCACGACCATCTCCCTCCCTTGAGAGATGTTTGATTTAATCAATTTATATGCATCAAGAGATGGCTATGATAGAATTGGCCAAAACACTCCATACCCATCTAGAGGAGCATAGTAATATGAAGAGGTCTCTTAAAATTAGGATATATTTGTTAATGACCACCATGATATCCCATAAGGAATACTTAGACAAGTTATCCTCTGAGGTACATGCCCTCTAGAATCAAAATGTCACTCAATAATTAGTCTCTCTTGACAACAACACTCTCCTTTCGGTCAAATATTTGTAGTGGCTACAATTGGTGGTTTCACCATCAAATTTTTAAGTGGCTTAGAATCTCCATGTTCCACTGCCAGAAGATCAAAAGGCATCAACGGGAAAATAAGAAATTGGTGCCTCTGTGCACATACCAATTAATATACAGTAAATGACATCCTCTTTGAAAGCACCAACAAGGAACCTGACATGTATATGTAGAATAATTGGATATATTGTCTTCATAAAAATCTTGTTTTGGTTATAATTAAGATTATAAAATATTATAGAAATGTTGTGAACAGTAATTCCAACAATGTTGTGAACAATAATTCCATGGTAAATTACCTTTTTGTAGCATATCTTTGCATTATGCAAATTTTTTATTAATACAAATATTTTCCAATGATTGTTAAAAGAGAAAGATGATAACACAAATTTATAAAATTTAAAGCATGAGTTATTATTTATTAATTTTTTTTTCGTAATTTATTTATAATTTTACAAATTAAAATTTTATAAAAGTATATTAATATTTTATATATAAAAAGTTTAATGATAAAAAAAAGTGTTTATTATTGATCAATTAAATAACGAAGAAAATTAAAAACAAGAGGTTTTTAAAATTTTACCCTTTAAACTCTAGTGAAGGTCACCTTTGGCTTAACCAGGGTTGGTATAAAGATTTTAATTCTTGGTTACATTATTGGAGAATAAAGGAGGAGGTCACTTTGTAAAATATTAATACCATTAAAAAATCTATTATATTTAAATAAAAGGAAATGAGAAATTATATTGTTATAAACAAATAGAGAATACGAGAAAATTAAGATACTATAAAGAGTTCTCGAATGGGGCGACACATGGCTCTAGCAGCCACGATGAGGTGACATATAGTGACCATGATGGGAGCTATACCTCGACATGGGAGGTCTTGTCTGAATGTTTTCCTTCTGTCACCTCCCTAGTTCATGCACTTCAGACAATATCTTCTTCTCCTGTCGTGGATGGAAGCACTATTGAACATGATGCATAAAGGGCTACGTAGGTTGAGGGGAAGTATGACTCATAGGATCCTCCGGTGGTTGATCATTATGAGCTCTTCAACGGATATTGATGACGCAGATGGCTCCGTCCTAGTAGATATTATGTCTACGCATGGGAGGAGGATTCAAAATTTTGGTGAGTTTTCATCTTTGTTTATTCTTGTTTCTCTTGTTCCTCAATTGGATTCTACATTGGGAGGTTTGCATTAGTGGGATTTGGTGACGTGGAGAGTTTGCAGTTATGGGTACCTGTAGTAAGAGATTTGGGCCCTCATGGAGTCTAGGAAAAGGAAGGAAGGGTTAGAGGCTGAGCATAAAACTAGATCCGCCCTTGCAACTAAGGAAGCAACTAAGCATTACTATCATCATTCATGAAGTTGACTAGGTGGTCAAAGAGTCCATGGTGATTATTGAGGAGGAAGTTTGATCTGTTAGAGCCCATACTGATAATAAAGTTGTGGATAGGTAGGTGGGGAATGTCATCCCTAACCTAGGTTGCACCAGAAACAAATATTTTAAATTCCACAGGAACATGGAACTTAATTGGCACATTAAAACTATGGTGGAACAGAGCATTAAACTGCAGGAGAGATAATTCAGGAAGCTTACTCAACGAATGGAGGATTTGGAGCACCAGAATAGTCTTCTAATCACAATGGTATCCTGGTTGGTGAAAAAACATGGTGGCATCTTTCATATTACAGGAGACAAAGGCGCATCAAAAAATTCTAGGCCTCCTCCTCCTCTGCCTCAGCTAGATACTGCCCAGCCCAAGGGGGATCCCTAGGTTCATGATATTAATGAATGATAGTCAAGATGTTTTTTCTAGTTTTTTCTATATGGGTCTGTTAGTGTTTCTAGTGCTCTCTTATAGTTATGGTCTCTATGTTCCAGAATTGTCAAAGGATAGATACTTAGGCATATTATTCCATGTATTTTTTATAGTTGGTCTAGTTTCCCACATAGCAAGCCAATAGATTTTCATGCATTTCTTTTAAAATATCTTACTTGTATGTACACTAAATCTCAATTTCTAAATATTTGTAATAACTCATCAAAATGATAACATATTAACTTATCAAAATGATAGAGATTTAGAAAAGCTTTTCTCACATTTGTTGGAACATAAAAATAAAATTCTAAAACACATATCTCAAAATAGATCTCATTTCAACATCAATATTTTAATCACAAAGAAAAATAAATCTATAATTCTTTTAATCCTTCTACATATTTATTAAATTTAAAATTTAAAAAAATTATATTAATTATATTAAAAATATAAACTAGTTATATAACAACTATAAATATAAAAAATAATTGAAGGAATAATTCATACTTATGATATGATAGATTATTATTCATGAGAGTAGACTTATTCTAGAAGTCTATGTATGGTGAAAGATGAGCAAAGACTGAAATTAGGGATGGAGATCACATGGAGAGAGATAACGATGGAGATGGTTATGCTATATTGAAAATCTTGTTGTAATCAACTCAATGCTATATTATGATGCCTCACGAATGTATTAGTGTGAGAGAGATGTATTATTATTATTATTGTACAATAATGAAAATGTGGTTTTGTGAGTATATTGGTGTTCTTATGATGGTTTTTGCATGTTAATATTTGTTTCCCAATGCTCTTGAAACCAACATTTGGTATTAGATGATATGAAGATCAAGGGTAAGCTAACAAAATCCTTGATATGAAGATGATGGATTTCATATGATTGACTCAGATACAACAACAATTGAAGAAACAGACGCAGATGATAAAGATAAAAGATGATGCAAATGAAGGAGACTAAAGATGATGAATGCAACTCAAGACATCCACATTGAATCAAATGTATTCATTAAGGGGGAGTATGAAGGAATAATTCATACTTATGATATGATAAATTATTATTCATGAAAGAAGACTTATTCTAGAACTCTATGTATGATGAAATATGAGGACAACGAGTGAAATTAGGGTTGTATATCACATGGAGATATTCATGGAGATATTGTGGAGATAGCTATGGAGATGGTTGTGCTATATTGAAAATATTGTTGTAATCACCTCAATGCTATATTATGATGTCTCATAAATGTATCTTTTTTGTGTGAATAAAAAGAGAGGGAAAATCCTATTAAAACTTGTTCAATACAAAAAGCCACATGGCAATAATTTGCTAGTTTTTTCGCCAAATTAGCAAAAACCAGAACAGATGGCAGACTATGATGTCATTGTCAAAAATGTTAATCTGCCATCTGCCCTGCCAAACGGAAGCCAGGGAAGGTGGCGGATTAAGTTTGTGCACCACTGTGCTAAGAAACCATGAAAACTAAACTGGAAATTAACAGTGAAAGTGTAAAATACAGACATGAACATGAAATTAAAACTTCTCTGTAACAACACAAGGAGTCGAACTGATAGCCAAGCAAATGAGTTACGCATTTTCACCCAAGGTTGTGCCACTCGGGTTGCCACTGAGGGGATTGTTCCTAGGCTAGAGCACAAATGGTCTGGCACAAGTCGGACACCTCTAGGTTGTTGGTGCATTCGAGTAAGCCTCGTACACCATATCAATTCTATGATGTATGACGGTGTCACAGTGAATTTGATCAGCCATATTGCTTCTAAGCTCAAACACGAGTGCTAACTGCTCCAAATGGAAGAAGGATGGTGCTTCCTAGCTGAAATCCAGGATTGTTGTGAGTGTTGGTTGTGCCAGGACTAGGCCACCCTCCACCTCCAAACCACATACTGTCACCGCCTTGCCTGAATCATCCTGTGCAACTTCCTTTTCCATCGTTGTCCCGAGCCTCTCCTCCATTGCATGTTCCTACGATGCCTCCACCTCACTTGAATATTTGAATTGAGTGGTGCCCTCAAGGTCGAATTATGCAAGTATTTTCTTCCCTGCTTAGGATGGAATGTGCCTGGAGCACTTGTGCCTGGAGCACTTGTGCCTTTTGGGAATTGGCTAGGGGGCTACCTATTGTCTGAAACAATGAAGATGAGGGATTTTGGAGGGAACTGGATTGGTTCCTCTAGAATCACTTCCTCCACATACACCATCAACGAAGTCTTGGCCTTCTCCCTACGCTGAGTGTCAGATATGGCCAAGGCTTTCTCTGGCCGTTGCACCCTCCTCTAGCTAGCGTAGAAATTGTGCCAGGCAGGGCCACGACGCAACCTGCCTCTTTCCCTTGGCATGGAGGAGCAAGGGAGGGTGCTAATGAGCAAGGCGAGAGTGATGGGAGCCCTTTGGTAGCTTCACCAGTGGTCAGAGCTTCCGGGTTGGTGGAACACCAAGGTGAAATGAATCCATTCTCCGCTTCGCTGGATGATAATGTAGAGGTTTGACATGACCGCTGCATCAAAATTTCCCCGTCCATTGTATCTCATGACCACCATTTTGCTCGCGCAAGGGAATTGTACTTTTCTTCTTGACAAAAATTTATGGCTTCCTTCCATTTAATGGTGAGGGGAAGGGAGCTGACCTGCCATATTAATCGCTGGGGTCTGGGGCAGGCTATATGGCCACCGTATGATTCATGGCACCTCATTCAGGGTTGGATAATCATTCTTGGCCAGTTCCATGCATCGGTCTGAAAGCTCAGAGTTGGGAGAGGTTTGTGCATTCCAGTGAATCAACTTTGTTGTGGAAGCCACCCCTTCATTTTCCAGACAATCAACTACTTTGTTTGCGTCCCTTTTCATATGTGAGGGGATGATGGTGATGTTGGGATGTAAGAGGCATTCAAACTCTTCGAGGAGTCCTGAAAGTCTCCAACTGGGAGAGACATCCAGGGGGGTGTTCCCCGTGAATAATTTTGGTTATGAGTTGAATAATGATTTGGGAATCCCCCTCCACTATGATCTTGTTTAGGTGGTGGTTTGTTGTTGTCTTAATTCCTCTGAGGAGGCTCTAGAGCTCAACAGTGTTGTTTGTATTGAAACTGAGAAATCCTACTTCAGAGTAGAGAATTCTCCCTTCTGCGTTTCTGAGGACAACACCAAAGCCTACCGAACCAAGATTCCCTTTTAACACACCATCAAATTTTAGTTTAATGAAACCCATTGGTGGGGGGGACTAGGTGCTTGGGCTACTGGTTGATCAGTTGGCCACAGGGCTATGTATTGTGCTAGTAAAATTGAGTTTCCAGGTTTCAAGGATATGAATTTTTCCCAAGCTGCACTTTAGTTCCTCTTGAGACCATTGCCCACTCTTAATTGTTTCCCGAATCAAGTTCATGATTCTTTCCCACATTAAGCTAGGGGGGGAAGTAGTTGATTATAAGATCATTTTGTTTCTTTCCTTCCATATTTTCCACTTAATGAAGCCCGATAAAAGCTTCCAAATGCGATCCAGGATTAGGTTTTGATAGGAGACCGAGTCCCAGTTTTCCATAGTGTTGATGATGCTGGCCCTACTCCCATTGGAGCGATGCATTATTTGAGTCCTCAAATCCCAAATTGTCTTACTATAGTGGAAATGGTTGAATAGATGATCTATCATTTCTTCTTGTTGCTGACAGAGAGAGAGAAGATGGAGGGTCCTATGAAACCCCATTTCCTAAGATTGTCCTAGGTTAGGATGCGGTTTTAGACTTTGGGCCGTAAGAATATGGACACCTTAGGCCAGAGTTTTGGATTCCAGATCTTACTCCAGATGCTCTCCTTGGTTTGTTCCTGGTAGTTCCCCTGTAAGTAGTAGGCTTCTTTGACCAAAAACTTGCCGGCTGTGGAGTGCCCCCATCTAAGAATGTTCGGGCCTTCCCTGATGGAAATTTTCCGTTGATTTGCACAAGCTTGCTAGGCCCATAGATCCGTCTGCATTAGATGGTGAAGTTCATGTGGTTTAGTCTTCCAATTGGGCCATGGCCAGTACCTGTCATTCATTATCCATAGACCCTTTACCCACCGAAAGTCCTCGAGCTACATTAGTTGTCGTAGGGGGGTGAGTTCTTCAAGAGTGTCTAAAGGTGGTTGTTGTTTCCAAGAATCTTGCCAGAACAGTGAGTGTTCCCCATTTCTGATCTCCCAGAAAGCATGCTTCTGAATTAGATGTATGTTGTTCCAAGCCATGCTTCATATACTGGATCCCTGAATCTGATCGTTGAATCTAATTAACTTCTCTTCTTTGGTGGAGGGAGCATATATATTTTTCTAGATTTTTTCCCAGATTTCTGTGGGGTGCTTGAGACATTGCCACCGCAATTTTTCCCCCATGACTTGATTTAATTTACCTGGGTCCCTAAGCCATAGGACCCCTAAATATTTAGGTTTGCATATCTTGTCCCAACCTACCAGAGCCTACTTCTTGTTTGGGTGATTCTTTTTCCATAAGAAGCAGCACTGGATGTTCCTAATGGCTCAGATGATAGACTTGGGGGATGCTAAGGTAGTGAAGAGGTAGGTTGGCAAGGCTTGAAGAAAAAACTTTAGAAGCACCAGTCTGGCTAGAAGATTAAGAGGTTTGAAGTTCTAGTTGTTGAGTCTATTGGAGATGGAGAGTATTAGGTTGTCCCAGGAGATGTTACAAGTGACCTCTCCTATGAGAGGAATGCCTAGATAATTGGATGTAAGGGAGCTCTTGGGGATGCCCAAGAGGCGAGAGATATGATTTTGGACAACCACTGGGGTATTGAAGAAGTAGAGATTAGATTTTTCAAGGTTCAAGAACATTCCAGAAGCGTCAACAAAATCAGTGAGGATATAATTGAGCTTAATGGCTTCTCGGGTAGTCAGAGTGTTCAGTAGGAGGGTTTCATTGACAAAATGGATGTGAGAGGGGGATGGATGAATATTGTGCAGAGGTAGGACTTTAAGGTATCCTTCCAAAACAGAAGCTTTGAGGTAGTAGCTTAGGCCTTCCACCATTATGACAAAGAGGAAGGGGGAGAGGGGGTCCCCTTGTCAGATTCCTCTAGTGGGAGAGAAGGTCTGGGAGGGCACGCCATTAACCAGGATAGAGAAAAAGGATAAAAAAGTGAGCCTCATGATCCAGTCTACCCAATGATTGTCGAAACCAAAGGCTTCGAGGAGGGAGCACATGTATTGCCAACTGATTTTGTCAAAATCTTTAGAGAGGTCGAGTTTGATGAGCGTACCTAGGGTCTTTGTTGTTTTCAGTGAGTGGATGGCCTCATGAGCTAGGATAATGCTTTCCATGATTTGCTTACCTTCCACGTAGCCTGCCTCCTCTTTAGAGATAATAAAAGGCAGAGTCAGTTTGAGACGTATGGCTATGACCTTTGTGATGATTTTGTAGATTAAATTACATAGAGCTATCGGTCTATACTATTTGGGGTGCGTGATCCTTTCCTCCTTTGGGATGAGCACGAGGAAGGTGGCATTAAAGGTTGAGAGGACTTGTTTTGAGGTTCTTGATTCCTCCACCACATGCTAGAATTCTTCTCTGATCATTGGTCAACAGTAGTGGAAGAAGTCCATCGTGAAGCCATCTGGACCAGGAGCATTTCCTAGGGGATTTTACTCGACAACTTGATCAAATTCCTCTTGAGTGATGGGCCTCATTAGGGATTCATTATGTTCCCAAGTGATTAGGGAGGGTATGTTCATGGTGATTTTGCTAATCGTTGACATTCTATCATCATTGATTTTTGTTAGGAGGTCTTTGTAGTAGTTGGTTAGTTCATCTGCTATTTTTTTATGTTCCTTGATGGGATTACCGTGAACATCCTCTAGCTAGGTTATTCTGTTGATGTATCTACGATGCACCATGGATTGGTGAAAGAATTTGGCATTCTTTTCTCCATCTTTGAGCCATTGTACCCTAGATTTCTGTCACCAAAGTATTTCCTCCTACTCCTTCCTTTCTTCCAATTCTGCCTTAAGATCCTCCTCTTCGTTCATTAAGTTTTTCATTCTATTCCCTGATATGAAGGTCTTTTGCAGGATTTCCAATTGCTTCTCGATTTCTTGAATTGTTTGAAGGATGTTACCAAAGACAGTTTTATTCTAGTATTTTAGTTGTGAATTGAAATTTTTGAGCCGTTGCTGGAATTTGTACATGCAGGTGTCATGTTCTATTTTTGCTTTCTTCCACCAGGAATTTGAGAGTTGATGGAAGTCGGGGTGGGGGAGCCAAAATTTCTCAAATTTGAAGGGCTTAAGTTTGGGCATCCCTCCTACATCCAGAAAGAGCGAGATGGGCCAGTGGTCCGAGCCTACTTTCGGTAGGATATTGGCCTCAATGGGAGGATATTCCAGCAACAGAGCTTCAGAAATGAGGAAGCGGTCTAGCCGACAAGCTACTTGCTGATGTCCAAATCTGCGATTGGACCAGGTTAAAATACCATTCCTAGTTTCTATATCCACTAGATTTAGTTGGTCTATGAGGGCTTGAAACTTACCGCTGTATTGATCAAGCCTTTTGGTGCCTCCTGTCTTTTCCTCCAGCATTAGGATAATTTTGAAGTTTCCTCCTAGCATCTAGTTGGGTGAGCTCAGTAGTGATTTGATAGTAGTTACTTGTTTCAAGAAAATCTCTTTATCCTGGGTGCTCTGAGGTCCATAAGCATTTTTGATCTCTCCTTCTTTGGTAGATCCTATGGATTTGAAGTGAGTCGTGATTGTGCCCACAGTGGAGAAGGGTTTGTCTATGATGACTATTGCAGGATTCTATAAGATCTCCAAACAACCTGCCACCCCATTGGAGTCAGTGTGAAGGGAGTCACGATCTCTCCAACATCACCGAAAGATGACATCTGCTTCTTCTCTAGCACATTTTGTCTCCTGCAAGAGGAGACTATCTAGATTCTCAACACATATGCAGTCTCAAAGAATCCTCTTCTTGGATATTCCATTGAGCCCTCTAATATTCCAAGTTATAATCTTCATCATGATAAGTTGGGAGGTGGATGGAGGTATCCCTCCATAAGCCTTTGGATCTGACCCGATTTGAGCATAAAGTTCCCTACTTCCTTGATACGTTGTTGGGATGATTTGTGTCCCCATATTTCATTTTCCCATGGGGTACGTTTTGGTTGAGTGGCTGGGTCTAAGGATATACCGAGTTGCAAGGTGGAGCCCGTGATGGAGTCAATGAACACCTTGTGAACCTTTCTGAGTTGTTCCAATGGAATTGTGTGCAGATCCTTTTGGTTGAGGGCCTCTTCCAATTTTTTGAGATCTATGTCCACCAAATCTTGCTCATCCAACTGCATGAGAGTATGCCCACTTTCATCTAGCTTATCCCCTAGGCTTTACCTTTTTCTTTTCATTTTTCATATTGGTGCAAGGCTTTACCTTTTTCTTTCTCCTGGATGTTATGTTTGTGCGGGTATCCTACCTATTTTTCTCCCAGAAGTTGGTTAAGAATGTCATAATAGTTCTTGGTGGGTATTTTCAGAGTGTTGTCTTGATTATGCTTCCAAGGTGGGTGTCATTTCCTGCCTGTGACTATGATGAATCTGTCTTTTTCTTTCCCTCTCCGGATTTGGGGATCTAGGCATTCAAGGGGCAGTCCTGAAAGAGGTGGTCGTGCTCGTGAAACTTCCTACAGTGGAAGGGAATATGCTCATAATCCATTGTTTGGTTCCAGTCTTCATCTTGATACTCTAGTGTTATTGAACCTAGTAGATATTTTGATATATCCATGTAGCCATAGATCTGGGCATAAGAGGTGTATTTTATTTGTTTTGTGGCTTTCGAGGATTTAACATATCGTCGCACAGTATTCCCGATACCCATTAGGATTTCCTCCAGTCAGAATTCCTATGGCAGGAAATAAAGCATGATCCACACTGGAGCCATTGTAAAATATTCCATCTATGGGTTGAAGCGGTCTGTCCAGAATCGAAGGAATAGCCCTGCTGGGTTGTAGAAGTATGTCCCATTGTCAAAACTTTTTTCCTTGTCTTCTAGGTTGTAAAGTATGATTGTGAAGAACCCCTAGGAGCTGGGATGAACTTCGTAATCTCCTTTAGAGTTCCACCAGTCTTTGATCCATCTCAAGAGATCTTGTTCTGAAGGCCAAAGACCCAGGAACTTGCCTATGAGGGCATGATCTTGCATGAACTGAGTGTGTTCCCCTATCTTAGTTGAGCTTATGAGATATCTTAGAGGTTTATCAGATTGGGGAATTCATTTTACTAGTTCCCATCCTCGAGATGCCTTTGGATGAGACGTGCTT
>JZKD02S0076433.1:37846-67566 GCA_000966675.3 Picea glauca
CTAGGGGGATCAGTATCAACGACAGTATCATACTCACGTGACATGGGGTCAAATCCTGTCGACTGCCTTATAACCGTTAGAGAGAATTGCACCGCCCACAAGCACGCCTCCAGATAAATTGGGGTGAGAATCGAACTTGAGACCTCTTTTTACATATTTCCTTCCATTTACACGACACTTGCCAATTGATCTACACCCTTGCGGGTGCGAGAGATATATTATTATTATTGTACATTAATGAAAATGTGATTTTGTGAGTATATTGATATTCTTATGTTGATTTATGTGTGTTAATATTTGTTGCTTGCTACTCTTGAAACCAAAAATAATTATAATTAATCTCAATATCAGATCACATAAAATTAATAATCATATTAAGTGACTCTCATCCTTCAAAGATAAGCTCATGTTAATGAACTCTCATCCTTTGAGGATAAGCTCATAGTAATGACAATGGATTCTTAATTTTAATCATATTAGGTAACTCTCATCCTTCAAATATAAGCGCATATTAATGAACTCTCATCCTTTGAATATAAGCTCATAGTAATGACAATGGATTCTTAATTTTCTTTCCTAGAAGATTATATGTCAAAGTTCTTAATTTTCTTAGCTTAAAAATTTAGGAAACTTATAAATGTCAAAGATTATTTGTGAGAACGTCGCACAATTGCATGGCATGGGATAAAAACACTCATGGACACTGCAGAATTTTTTATTTCATAGTGATTTATAGTTTTATAATAATTGAATTTTAGATCATGAAAACACAGGATCAATTAAAAATTGACATAATATTTTATTGAATTCTACATAAAATTTAAAAATATTTTTTWWAAATACCATTTATCTTATTTCRTGTCATGTCCCCATTTTTGGATYCCCCTGYTCGAAAGTGGAAATGAATTTTGTGGCTTATCGRTGAAGAAGAAGGGGGTCAAAAGGGGTTAATTAATGTCACTTAGTTAGGAGATGTTATGTATTTAAAGTGACATTAAGAGAATAAAGTAACTTTAGATTAATAAGCTACTTAATTATTAAAAGTGACTTTTAATCTTAAAGTGAAAGTAAAAGTGGGATAAGGGTAATATTTGATTTAGTCAAAAGGAGTTATATTTGATCTAGTCAAAAGGTGAAAGTTTTAGAAGTTATATTTAGTCAAAAAGGGGAAAGTTCTAGAAGGTAGGGAAGATGGTTAAAAGGAGGGGTGACTCTTCACTTTGCATCATGTATTTGGATTAATCTCTTTGGAGTTCTCTTGGAGCCAATGTTTCGTTAGGGTTTAGCAAAACCATTACACCCTTGTAGTTTCTTTTTGGTGGTGAAATATCCACCCTATCTAGACAAGGACGAGGATCCATACGGGGTCTTCATTGGAGCTTCAATTTTGGGTTTGTTTTTAGTTGGAGGTAGATCGACTCGTGCAAGAGATTTGTGGAACTTTTCGAAGAGGTTGCACTCATGTTTTTGTAGATACCAATAGGGTTTCAGGGAAACCATGATAGGAGATGCTCCTACGGGTTAAGGATAGGGTGTCATGTGAGGCCCAACACGTTGACCAACATCGTCTTGTGAATTCCTCTGCAATCTAAAGTTGTAGAGATATGAAGGTATAGGAAGTTGGATTTTTGCAGCCGATGTTCGAGGAGCAGATTGATATCGCACTAGTGTGGGTTAGATAGTTCACAGGAGGATATATCATCTCTTGAGGCGACTGTGGTATCCTCCAAATTTTGGCTTCACTTTTGTAGTAGGTTTCCTTTGATGTATTGCAGTTTCTGTAACAACCATCAAAACATCGTTGTTGTTATGTTTATATCTCCCTTCATAGTAAAATACCACATATTTCTTATTCTATTCCTTGTGTACTTGGGTTGAATATAATATGTTTGACGAAAGTCCATTTGTATACAAACTGTTTGAAGAAAGTTGTCAATCAGATTATAGTAAACATACACACATAAAGAAATGTATTTGATGAAAGAAAACATAATTGGATAAGCAAATCTAATATCCTAGCCTAGGGACATTACAATGGTATCATAGATGGAGATCTTTCCACCCTGAAGAGAAACCATGAGGAGATATTTCATATTGCATCATTAAGTGACCAACACTTAAATTTCAGCATTGGTTAAGGGAAACAAAGATGATGACCAATGAGAAATTTAGGGAAAAACATTTTCCATTAATGCTAGACTATCAAAAGAATCTAAAAACATTATTAGAGCATATGGAGATGTTGAAGCCTCTACGTGGGAAGAATATGTTAGGGACCTAAACCCTCACGTAGGTAGAATAATACATTTCCATGTAATAAAGGTCAATATTAATAAGGCCTAGCAATAAGTCCAATGTAATAAGACCTAATAGAAGCTTCCGCTTCTATACGGATCTTCCTCTAGATTGTTCTTTTGACAGACACATTTAGTATAAATAGGAGTCGAGGGTATGAGAAGTTTTGTCTTGGATATTATTGTAATAGAACTCTGATCTACTGGAGGTTTCCCCCTTGAAGAGGCAAGTGAACATTGCTCTCGGTAATTTAGTGTTATTTCTGGTGTTATTTTTCTATCATTCTGGTATTATCGTGGTGTTGTTCTAGTTATATTTTTATTCATCTACCATTTCTAGCTATATATTTCTGTTATGCATACTTTCTATATATGGAATATTACAAGTCGTATTAGAACACCTTCCTCTGTAGAAAGTTGTGGGTTAATTGTTTTTTCAGGGTAGAGACATATTTTGACATCTTTAAGATACAAAGATCTGTCGTTATGCGCATAAACCCACATTCGGGGATTCATACATGCAAGAAAAACAAGTGGTACTTAAGCACACATCTGTTGGCCACCCTTGTAATCCATGTTGGTACCTCTTTGAATGGTAGTGCATCAGACAACACATGTATATAGATCGACCTAGATCTCCTAAAGCCCTCTACAGATAAACAGATCGACCACTTGACTGCTATAGTGCCACTGAGAAAAACACTTGAGAAGATACTCTCTAGTACTTGGTTAGTCAGGTAGTATGGCTAAGGGTACGGTTTAGCCTCCTTAGTTGGTGCCCTGAGATATTGGGCTGAGTACTACTATTGGACCCCACACATATATCAGAGAGCTATAACACAGGGAAAACCCTTGTCTGTAGAACCCTTGAATACCCTAACCCTTGGGAAGGAAACAAAAGTAGAACCAACAAGATCTATTTCCGTGCTACATTGTCTTCTGCATTATGGTTGCAAAATTACTACACATTTCTTCCTATTAAGCATTTGGGAATTTTTTCACTGTGGTATTCTTCAGGCCAGAGTATAACTCCACAGTAGTAAAAAAAAAAGGAGTATAGTGGTCCCGCCGACAAACTTATTTGGGACCTATTCCATTGGATTCCCCTTTTCTCCCTGATCACAGTCATACCCTTCATTTTTAATCCTTTTTGTTTCAGTGGACCCGAACCCTTCCCAGTTTCCCTATTTTTCTGCCTACCCCATTATATTTCCCTGCAAGCACTGATCGTCATGGTACCTATCACTTCCAAATCATTTTTTTGTGGTCACACCCACCCATTTTTTCCTTACCCGCACTTTTCCTCTCCAAATGGCCACCACTCGCAACCAAGATCTCCAAAATTTCGTCAATCAATCCCATGTCTCCATCAAAAAACTCACATCTCAACTGGATTCCACCAATTCCTGCATTGACACCTTGGAATCCAACCTCACAACCCAACTGACCTCCCTCCAGTCTATTGTCAATCAATTGTTGAACCGCCCTATGGGTCCTTCTTCATCAGCACAACCCAATGTTGTTGATTACTTTGAGTCTCCACATTTTCACTCCAACTCTTTTCATCGTGAACCCCATCTTGCCCGTGTAGAGGTCAATAAATTTGATGGCTCTGATCCTGTAGGTTGGGTCACTCAAATGGAGCATTATTTTTCTTTGCATGGTATTACTAAAGAGTTGGCCAAAATTCGCTATGTTGTCCTATATATAGATCCTGAACGCTAGTAATGGTGGAAATGGCGCAAAAATTCACATCAGGGGTATATTTCCTGGATCCCGTTTGTAGCTAAGCTCTATGCCCGCTTTGATAATGATACCCACTATCTAGGTCGTTTGACCAAGTTGAAACAGTCAGGCACAGTGGAAGACTTAATCACTGCTTTTGAGCATTTGGCCTTTTGAACAGAGGGCATGTCAGATGCGTTCTTCCGTGAATTCTTTATTAGTGGTCTCAAGGATGAAATCCATTCCCAGTTTCTCATGGCACACCCTCCCACTTGGTTGGAAGCTACTCAATGTGCTAAATAGGCCCAACAAGTTATTTTGTCCCAGAACAAAAAAACCCCTTTTGTTCCTTGCCCTCGACCCGCTAATCCTAACCCCCTTGTTATTCACCTCAAGGTCTAGAAACTAACTAGGGATGAAATGGTTGAACGCCAACTAAAGAGTCTTTGCTATAATTGTGGTGAAAAATATTTTCCGGGGCACAAGTGTAAGAACAAAAACTATTTATGGCCATCTCATAAGATGTTCCTGAAGAGGATGTGAAAGTTCCCCTTGTTGAAGAACCCTCCCTTCCCAATGCCACCCAAGAGCCTTTTGACCCACTTGAAGTTGACCCACTTATTTCCTTGCATGCCCTCACTAGAATCTCAACCCCCCAAATGCTCAAGCTCATTGGCTACATTAATCACAAGAAGTTCATCATCCTTGTTGACAGTGGTAGCACCCACAATTTTATTCATCATCACATTGCCTAGGAAACCAATTGTTATATTCATGCTGTCAATAATTTTCAAATCATGATAGCCAATGGTGGGTCCATGAAATGTGGTGGGCGGTGTGAAAATGTTTGTCTTCAAATTGGACATTACCAACTGAAATCTCATATGTTTTTCATTGACATGGGAGGTTGTGAAATTGTGGTAGGTGCTGAACGGTTATGCACTTTGGGTCCCATTCTTATGGATTTTAAGGAATTAACCATGCAATTCCAACAGGAAGGAAAAAAGAATCAATTCCAAGGCCTCACAGCTGGTTCTCCTGATATCATTAGTTCCCATCATATGGAAAATCTCCGCAAGAAAGGCCACTCTGGTATCATTTCTCAAATCCATTCTATTCAAGCTGTTGAGACACCCTCTGTCCATCCTGACCTCTAAGCTATCCTTTCCAAACATTAAGCTATTTTTTGAACCCCTTAGGGCCTTCCTCCTTCTCATGGTGTTCATGATCATTCCATTCCCCTTGTTCCTGGTAGTCTTCCTCCCAATGTTCTCCCTTATCACCACCCCTTTTCCAAAAAGAATGAAATTGAGAAAATAGTGCAGGAATTGTTCCAAGCGGGTGTTATTTTTCCCAAGTACCAACCCTTATTCTTCCCTTTTGGTTATGGTACTTAAGAAATAAGGTACTTGGTACATGTGTCCTAACTTTCATTCCCTCAATAAGCTCACCATCAAGGACAAGTTCTCCATTTCTGTCATTGATGATCTCTTGGATGAGTTGAGTGGTGCTTAGTACTTCACTAAACTTGATCTGCGTTCTGGCTACCAGCAGATACATATGCAAGAAGCTGACATACCCAAGATTTCCTTTCGAACTCATGAGGGTCACTATGAGTTTTTTGTCATGCCCTTTGGCCTATGTAATTCCCCCTCCACCTTCCAAAGCCTCATGAATCATGTCTTCCATCCTTTTCTTTGTCATTTTTTCATAGTTTTCTTTGATGATATTCTCATCTATAGTAAAACTTGGCAATCTCATCTTTCCCATGTGGATCAAATTCTCCATCTACTCTCGCAACACTAACTTTTCCTAAAACAATCAAAATGTGCTTTTGGTGCCTCAGAAGTCGAGTACTTGGGTCACATTGTTGGCAAGGCTGGTGTCAGGATGGATCCTAAAAATATTTAAGCTATGCAAGATTGGCCTCATCCAAATACTCTCAAAATCTTGCATGGATTTCTTGGTTTAACAGGTTATTATCGCAAGTTTGTTAAGAATTATGGAAAGATTGCGACACCTCTCACTAATCTCCTTAAAATTAATTCTTTCACTTGGACTCCAGTAGCTATTCGAGCTTTTCAAATGTTGAATATGGCTATGTGCACCACTCCAGTCCCGACCCTTCCTGAATTCACAAATACCTTGGTCTTGGAATGTGATGCTTTTGGGAAAGGAATTATCATCGTCCTTATGCAAGAGGGTCGAACTTTGGCCTTTACCAACAAACATCTGTCAGAGAGAAATTTGGCAAAATCAATCTATGAAAAGTAAATGTTGGCTATTTTGCATGCCGTGGATATTTGATGCTCTTATCTTTTGGGGAAATGCTTCCAAATTAAGACAAATCATCAAAGTCTCAAGTATTTTATGGAACAATGCCTTTCCTCTCTCGAGCAAAAAAAATGGGTGGCTAAGCTCTTTGGATATGATTACGAGATCATTTGCAAGAAAGGAAAAGACAATGTGGTTGCTGATGCACTTTCCAAAAAATATGAAGATGAAGGGTCCCTTTTTTCTCTCTCCTTCATTGTACTAGATTGGCTCCAAGATGTTTGCCAGGAATGGCTACAAGATTCCAAAAGTTCGCATCTGATACAACAATTGTAGTCAAATTCTCCAGTCTCCCTGGGGTACTCTTGGCTCAATGATGAGCTTCTATAGAAAGGCCGTTTATATTTAAGTACCTAGTCAAAACTTAAATCCATAGTACTTTTTGAGCTTCATGCTACACCCACAGCTGGGCACTCAGGGTTGTCCAAAACCTATGACCGGGTCAAACATTTATTTTTTCTGGGATGGTATGAAATAGGACGTTCATAAATTTGTGTCTAAATATGATGTGTGTCAATGCAACAAGGGATAAGCAGTCAAATCTCCTAGCACACTACAATCACTTCCGATTCGACCTGTTATTTGGCAAGATATCTCTATGGATTTTATTGTAGGCTTACCTAAATCAGGAAATAAATCAATCATCATGGTGATAGTTGATCATATTTCCAAGTATGCTCATTTCTGTGCTCTTCAATACCCATTTACAGCCTCCACTATGGCTCAACTTTTCATGGACCAGGTCTTCAAGCTTCATGGCATGCCACATTCTATTGTTTTTGATCGCGATCCAACTTTCACCAACAAGTTTTCTCAAGAAATATTCAAGCTCCAGGGCACCCAATTACATCTCAGCACAACTTATCATCCCCAGACTGATGGTCAAACTGAAGTGGTCAACAAGTGTTTGGAAACACATTTGAGGTGTTTTTCATCGGTGACGAAAAATCAATGGGCTCAATGGTTACCACTAGATGAATGGTGGTACAACACTTTTTACCATACAACTACCCACATGAATCCTTTTGAAGCGGCATATGGGAAAAAGCCACCTTCAGTTCTCTCATATTTTCTAGGTGTCTCAAAGGTCCAGGAAATTGACCAAACGCTTACAGTTCGAGAGACTATTCTCTGTACCCTTAAAGAGAATTTGGTCATGGTCCAGAATCGCATGAAGCAACAAGCAGATCAAGGTCACTCTGAATGTCAATTTGCATAAGGGGATCAGGTGTTTCTTCGACTGCAACCTTACAAGAAAACTTCCCTCAAGGTTGACCATTTTCAGATACTGGTGCCCAAATGTTATGGTCCTTATACAATTATCAAGTGTGTGGGATAGGTGGCCTATCAGTTATCTTTTCCCAATCATTCTAAGGTCCATCCTGTTTTTCATGTTTCATGATTAAAGAAAGTGACTAGAACTAAGTGCCAAACTCAAACTGACCTTCCAGAGTTGGATGAAGAAGGATCCATTTGGCTACAACCACAAGCAGTTTTGGACCAACATGAGCGTCATCTGCGTTAGCCAACATCAAGGAAGTGTTATTCCAATGGAAAGATACAACTCCAGCAGATGCCAATTGGGAACCAACTACTATTCTGCAACAATTTCCTCATCTCAAGACTTGAGGACAAGGCCGTTTTTAAGGGGGAGGACATGTTAGGTACCGAACCCCTCATGTAGGTAGAATAATATATTTCCATGTAATAAAGTTCAATATTAATAAGGCCTAGAAATAAGTCCAATGTAAGAAGACCTAATAGAAGCTTTCACTTCTAGAAGGATCTTCCTCAACATTGTTCTTTTGATAGACATATTTACTATAAATAGGAGTCAAGGGTATGATAAGTTTTGTCTTGGATATTATTGTAATAGAGCTCTTCTCTGTTGGAGATTTCCCCCTCGAAGAGGCAAGTGAACATTGCTCTCGGTAATCAAAGTGTTATTTCTGGTGTTATTTTTCTATCATTCTGGTATTATTGTGGTGTTGTTCTAGTTATATTGTTGTTGATATGCCATTTCTAGCTATTTATTTTTGTTCTGTATACTTTTTATACTTGGAATATTATAGAAGAATAAGAAAGAGGAATTCAAATATGAGGTAGTTGGTGGAGCAAAGACCTCCCTCTGTGAGGAAGGATTGTTAGAACCTCAGGTTAACCTTTTGGAGGAGCATGCATATATCCATGAGGGGAATGTATGCATAGAGGTGTTATAGCCCTAAAATTCCATACCTATGCATACATGGCATTGACCTTTCTACTTGCACAATTTTCCAAACTACTGCTGAGGATCTCTCTTTAAAAAACCATTTTTTGGAGCATGTATGTGCCCTACTGCACTACTTCCCGCGTACATATGCTTGCAGTATGCTATAAAACCCATATACATACGCTAGCTGCATATTAAAAAACCTGCGTTTACCTCCAAAAGTTGCAAAAAATAAAAAAATTGCAAGGAATTTGACGAAGTTTACGGGCTATTGAGGGTTTCCCAACCGATTCACCCGATGTATCCTGTCCCCAAACCGAATAACTATCCTTTTTTCATATAAAAGGAGGTCTTGGGGTCCCATTACAAAATCAAGCATTAGAACAATGAAACTCTTCCCAAATCCATTTTCCCTCCTTGCTCAAGTATTTGCAACCCCTTCTGAGTTTTTGCCTCAGTATTCCCTCTCTAGCCTTTTCTCCTATATAATCCCTTCCCTTCCCCTGAAGTGATCATCTGATTGTGAGAGAAAGCATTGGGATAGTGCACTTGGAGCAACATTAAGAGGATCTCTGACTAGGCTCAGGCTCCTCTTAATTTTTCTCTAAGTGCACTATCCTAATGATTTCTCTCACAATCAACTCATCACTTCAGGGGAAGGGAAGGGATTGTATAGGAGAAAAGGGTAGAGAGGGAATACTGAGGAAAAAATCAGAAGGGGTTGCAAATACTTGGGCAAGGAGGAAAACGTGATTTGGGAAGAGTTTCATTGTTCTAATGTTTGATGTTGGAATGGGACCCCAAGACCTCCTTTTATATGACAAAAGGATAGTTATTTGGTTTGGGGATGGACTACAACGGGTGTATTTGGGAAACCCTCAATAGCCCGTAAACTCCGTGGAATACCTTGCAACTTTTTATTTTTTGCAACTTTTGGAGATAAACAAGGGTTGTTTAGTATGCAACTATCATATGTACAGGGGCTACCTATCATGAAACACGCATATGTATGCAAGCAGTAGTGCAATAGGGTAGGTACATACTCCAAAAAATGGTTTTTTAAAGAGAGATCCTCAACAATAGTTTGGAAATTGTGCAAGTAGAAAGGCCAATGCCATGTATTCATAGGTAGGGAATTTTAGGGATATAACACCTTTTCATGCCATGAATTTCCTTTCCTTTCCTTGCCATACCATGCCTTGCCTTTCCATGCCTTTCCTTGCCTTGACATGCCTTGCATTTCCTTTCCTTTCCTTGCCATCCTAGACCTATACCTATACCTTGCCTTCCCATGCATTTCCATGCCTTGCCTTGCCTTTTCAGGTCTAGCATTCCCTTTCCTTTCATTTCCATGCCTTTCCTTGCCATTCCATACCATGACTTGTGTTACCATGCCATGCCTTTCCTTGCCATCATATTCCATTCCATGCCTTGCATTTCATTGCATTGCATTTCCTTGCTTTGAATTACTTTGCCTTGCCTTGCCATGTCATGTCATGCCATGCCTTTCCTTTCCATGCCATGTCATGCCTTTTGTTTCCTTCCCATGCCATTCCTTTCCTTTCCTTGCCTTGACTTTCCATGCCTTGTCTTTCCATGCCATGCCATGTGATGCCTTACATTTCCTTTCCTTTCATTGTCATGGCATGCCATTCCTTTCCTTTCCATGCCATGCCTTACCCTGCCTTTCCTTTTCTTGCCATTACATGCCATGCCATGCCTTGCATTTCCTTTCCTTGCCTTTCCTTGCCTTGCTTTGCCATGTCATGTCATACATCACCTTTCCATGCCATGCCATTCCATGCCTTTCCTTTCCATGCCATGCCTTTCTTTGACTTGACTTTCCATTACATGCCTTTCCTCGCCTTTCCATGCCTTGCATTTCCTTGCCTTTCCTTGCAATACCTAGACCTAGACCTATACCTAGACATTGCCTTGATATGCCTTTCCTTTCCTTGCCATGTCTAGCCTTGCATTTCCTTGGCTTGCCTTCACTTTCCATGCCATGAATTTTCTTGCCATGCCATGCCATGCCTTCCCTTTCCATGCCATGCTTTTCCTTTCCTTGAATTTCCGTGCCATGCCTTTCCTTTCCTCTTCATGCCTTGCATTTCCTTTCCTTGCCTTGCCATACTAAGATCTAGGCCTATACCTAGACCTTTCCTTGTGATAACTTGCCATGCTTTACCTTGCGTTGCCATGTATAGCCTTGCCTTGCCTTACAATTCCCTACCTTTCCTTGCCTTTCCATGCCATGCCTTGCCTTTCCATGCCATGCATTTCCTTTCCATGCCTTTCCTTGCCATGCCTTGCATTGCCTTGTGTTGTATTACCTTGCCTTGCCTTGCCTTTTCTTTCCATGGTATGACATGCCATGCCTTGCCTTTCCATTCCATTTCTTTCCTTGACTTGAATTTCCATTCTTTTAGCATTAGAAGTCACCTCCAGATTGCATTAGAGGTAAGCCCAATACCCATCAGTTTTTTATGTCACAGTGAATAAATTCAAAGGGGGTCAAATGGGCACAGACTCAAGAAAATATTGTTCTAACTCATAAATCTGGACTGATATGCATAAGTAGTTGAGGTCTTGAATCAACTTCAATTAGCAAGTTCTAGTAAGGGTGAATAGAGGGAAGACTTTGGTGAGGAGGGTGTAGAGGTCTGTCGTGGTCATATGGTCTTCCAACAACCTAAGGAGGAAAAAATTAAACACAAGATCCTCTTGAATTCAAATCTCAAAGAAACTGAAAGAAATTATAACAACACTATAATCAAACATTCATCATAATACAGTCACAACAATCCATGTGAATCAATCAATCATGAACTCTCTCAGTATCGGAGGAAAATAACATAGAGTAAGAAAGATGAATTGGATTAATCAAGAAGTCTCAAAAACAAATACATAATGAGAGAACCAGAGCTTCATCAAAACTTTAAAATACGGGAGCCTATCTCAACCACCAACCATAACAAAATACTAAAACTGTCTATATATACTCAGAAATGATGCAACCACCGGGAGAGTGATCGAACCACTGCATTTAAAGTTTTCAGTCGATGCCTACTCTTTCATATTGTGCAGGCCTTCTTAGGTCAGACGTGAGCTCACCTCAGTTATGTGTTTTATAGGAAAATCCATCCAGAAGGAAACTTTAGATTACCAATCCTCACTCATGGTCGTTCTGAGCCTACTTTACATTTATTGAGTGAGTTGAATTTTCAGCCACCACTCCCATTTCCATTAGCTACCTTCATCGGGATCATGATGAGGCCTGACACACATGAATATTCCAGGTGGTGCCCATGACTTCTTCGAGTCAACATCGACATCTCGAGGCCATGCAGACCTTCTTCTGTGACCAATAGGGATGCTTTCGACCTTTGGCATAACTCCTCTCCATCACTCCATCTTCAATGTGACCTAGGGCCATGACCCTATGCAATTGTGCGATTGTGGGTGCTACCAAGGGTGGTCTGAAAGAAAACCACTTTTGTCCCCGCAATTCACCATGAACAGCCACGCATCCCTTTTTTAAAAACCACGGTTCCAATTGTGGCCCACCCTTGAGATTTTAAAACATGTGCACATTTCGACCCTACAATTTGGCATGATCGCTGATCTTGTGATCTAAGATTATGCCCTTTGATCAACAACTCAGCTCAAGCACTTTTTAGATTGATGGATCAGATCTTCCCCTTCAAAACAACGATCGATATTTTCTTCACGGATTAACCTTCAGGAATTTCAATTCTCAAACTCCATTTCCCTCCAAGTAAAACCTTCAGAGCTGAGAATCTGATGACATGTGGCCCACTTGAATCAGATGAATGAGAATTACTTCGGGACTTCGGGACTTCGGGACTTCAACACTTCGAGACTTTTTTCTCTGGTGCTATACTTCACGCAACTCTACAGTTCCAGATATCCAAGAGCTGCAAATATGAACTTCATAGGGGATTTCCGCCCATTGAAAACTCAGCCTGCCTATTTGTTTTTAAGCCCGAAATGAGTTTCTCTGCATGTTGCGCTCAGACGCTTCTTGTGAAGACCATGAACTTGGATGACCTGTTGCCCTTGACAACTATATGTGATAACATTTGGCTCCACAAGGGATGGCATGCTTCTTGCGAGTTGCCAAGAACGAGTAGTTCCAGTCACCTTCTACATTGGGCTATGGAGTCATGCTCAAAAGCATCCTGCTGAGGATCACATGTACACTATTCTACTTAGGAAAGGAAAACAAACACACATGCTTCAGAAGGATCTTATTTATGTACAAAACCTAAGCTAACTAACTTTTACAATGGGATAGGTGAAGGCAAACTTCCACCGGAGCCATTCAAACGGTTTGATAATCGAATCCTTTGCTTCATTGCAAGTGATCCATAAAAAAAAAGGAGAGTGTGGAATTTGACTAATTTTATTCTTATGATCACCCATATTACTTTCAAATGCTGCTAAAAATATCAAGCCTGTTGTTGGTGCAATTATTTGCATAATATATTACCAAACATAAATTATCAACCAGGATTCGTAATCAGTAGAGTTGATGCACTATATGCACTGATAAAAGATAGGTTGCTATGTCTGTTTAGTATAGATTAGATAAGAAAACCATTTATAAATCAACACACTCTTAAAAATAACAATTGTCATTCAATTTGAAAGATGGAAAGAAAAAACTCATAAACAAACAAAAGATCTTGCTCAGGTGATGGACATGTTCATTGATGGCTCATGAAAAGAAAAGATGAACTTTGATTCTATCTCCTGAAACAACTAAACTAACAAGTGGGATGCTCCATTAAAGCTCATGTATGGTGAAATATGGAGATCCAACCATTCCTGCATTACCACATTTTGCAACAAATTCGAATAGTGAAATCAAACAAAATAACATGAAATCAAAATAACAGGTACATGAAATAAAAATCTACACTAACAATTTACAATAATCTTACCAAGATGGATCGGTGGCCCTTGCTGATGACAACATGGAAGCTTTAGATCACCAGATGGTAACTTCTATGAGACACAAGATCACTAAACTCAAACTTGCATTAATCTTCAATAGATAGGTTTACAAAAGGAGTCTCTTCATGAATCCAATCTAAATCATAACAATTCTCCTCAACAACCTATCTCATAACAATTCCCCTAATCTACATAATGAATCCTCTTTCTCAATCTACATAATAATGATTCTCATCCCTTGATCTACATAATAATAATTCTCCCCCCTCATGAAGAGAAGGCACTCTCTTTTATACATAAGATCTTTGAAAAGGAGATAAACATCTCATAATTACAGATCCACTTTTCTCTCAACCCATTTCCCTTTATTACAAAATACAATCCCTTCAAATCCTCACACATATATCTCATATATCTTGGATAAGATATGACAACCAAATCTCCATGATCTTCTCCTTGAATTAAGATTGAATTATCTTCTCAAATCTTGAAATGGTGGAGGAAGTATTTGAGAAGTCTTTTGAATTAATCCTTCACATATTCCTACACATGATAAATCTCACACATTTTTGAGATATATGAAAACATGTCAATTTTCTAATATTTAATCACAAATTACCTTTTAATACTAAAATAAATGATTTGTAAAATAATAAGGTTTAACCCATATTTAATTATGAAAATGGTATCATGAAAGGTTAATGGGGCGATGAAATGTGAAGACTGATGAAGGGAAAGGTGGATGGAAAGACAACATTTCTAAGTCCCAACACTTGCATGCTCCAAAGAATTTGAGAATTATAACTCTATGTACTCATCGACAGAGTCATGAAACTAAAGGAAACACATGATTAACTTGTGGAAGGTTACCTTCATTTTGTCATAGCCACTGACAGTTTGTTCGATGTCTTCTATAGGCACACCTGATTGAATGACATACACATGCATCTGTGGGTCAAAAAGCTTCTTTGTAACTTCAGAACCATTCGTGGGATGATTGCTGATCATCTCTGCACATACCGTGGGGATAGTTTTCTTCTCATCATCACTAGAATATTCATCAAAAATGGGTTTCCCCTCATATCTATGATCAATATCTAAAACAATAATTTCATCAAGAATATAACTGTGAAAAATATCCACTTCAGGAACAACAATAATTGCTACTTCTAGTTGTTCATACACATGATTTTCATCAAGACAGGGTTGTTCATTTGTGGGTGATGGATGACAGATCAACTGCATATGAAAATCCATTTCAACACCTCCATATCATTTACAAGGATCAAAATCATCATCATAAACCAGAATTGTGCCAAAAGGGTCCAAACAAAACATAGAATTTTTTTTTTCATCAATATCACTGGTATGTTCATAACAAACCTTTGACTCTTGACATTCAAAATGTCTTGTTTCAGGGTGCTCTCTACCAACAAAGCATTCATCACCAAATTTTTTCTCAACAACAAACAACTCTTGGTCAATGTTTGAGACAATGACTTCCTCAGAAACAAGGTTGTCCAAGATACCTGATTTGAGGACAAAATGATCCACGGTCTTTCCTTCATAGGGACAACAAGTAAAACCTGCCTCATGTTCAGAGTTGACATGATACTGACTTTGAATCTTGCCACAAGCTCGAAGGTTCTCCTCCACTTCCTCAGTATCCATGAATAACTGTGATAGAGATGTAGATTTTATTTCCCTAAGATACAAAACAAGGTTAGAGTGTTGAGACACTATGTAATACACCATGCCAGCGGTCTTAGAAGGTTTAATTTCTAGGGGTAGGCCACAATACAAGCTGTGAAACCTTCGATTAAAAGAATACATAACTTCCTTTTTTCCCCTTCTGAAAGTAGTGAACTCATGTAAGTATTGATCAAATAACTTGTTCTCACCCGAACCCTTTAAAAATGTATTTCATAATTCAATCCAGGAACCAATGGAGTCAAATCTCAAACCCTTAAACCATACAACAACATCTCCTAACAAGGATTTTGAGAACAAACTCATTGTAAAATCCTCATGAACTATCTCAAACTGATCAATAATGTTCCCGAAAGCCTCCATATGCCTATCAGATGTAACATGATCCTTTCCAGAAAATTGAGGAAAGTACTCAAAGAAATCAAGAGGATAAGAATGACGATGATATGGAATATTTAAAGGTTTAAACATATTGTCTTTGATCCTAGTTTGAAAAATAGTGGGATGAATATGAGGTTTAACACATTGATGGCAAGGTTCAACAGTAACAACGGGATTTGATGATATTTGAGAAGGTTTTGGATTAGTTTCGACCTCCTCAAGGCTGCAAGGGTGATTGAATTTAGTGGGGGTTTCAATATGAAGTTCATCCTTATGACTAGGTTGCAGTGAAGACACAAGATCAACATCTACAACACAAGAAGAAGGGACGTCTTCTTCTTCGAAGGATGGATTAATAAAGGACGGCTTATAATATTCTGAATAAACAAAGAAGAGGATAATCCTCTTTATATGTAAAGGGAAAGACAAGAATGAGCTGATAAGGAAAAACAAGATTTCACGAAGTAAGCTCATAAACTGATACTTGGTAATCCCTTTATGCATGATCATATTTCTGTTAACAAGATCCTCCCCAATGGAGTCTTTGATTGTGGAGTCGCCAGGTGCAAACTGCAATCTTCAATGGTTCTAATATCTGATGCACCTTCAGAATCAAAAGTTCTTTGTTGTTCTATCCCAGGGAAAGGTCTTCAATTCGTTCCTCGGCAACGACGCCAGAAATGTTAGCACTAGAAGTCACCTCTAGATTTCCTTGGAGGTAAGCCCAGTACTCATCGGTTTTTTATGTCACAATGAATAAATTTAAAGGGGGTCAAATGGCCGTTGACTCAAGAAAATATCGTTCTAACTCAGAAATCTGGACTGGTAGGCGCAAGCAGTTGAGGTGTTGAATCAACTTCAGTCAGTAAGTTGTAGTAAGGGTGAATAGAGGGAAGAATTTTGTGAGGAGGGTGTAGAGGTATGCTGTGGACATCTGGTCTTCCAACAACCTAAGGAGGAAAAACTTAAACACAAGATCCTCTTTAATTCAAATCTCAAAGAAACTGAAAGAAATTATAACATCACTATAATCAAACATTCATCATAATACAGTCACAACAATCCATGTGAATCAATCAATCATGAAATCTCTCAGTATTGGAGGCAAATAATATGGAGTAAGAAAGATGAATTAGATTAATCAATAAGTCTCAAAAATAAATACATAACCAGAGAACCAGAGCTTCATCAAAACATTATAATATGGGAGCCTAGCTCAACCATCGACCATAAAAAAAATACTAAAACTGCCTATATATACTCAGAAATGTTGCAACCACCGGGAGTGTGATTGAACCACTGCATTTAAATTTTTCAGTCGGTGCCTGCTCTGTTAGACTGTGTAGGCCTTCTTAGGTCAGACACGAGCTCGCCTTAGTTATGTGTTTTGCAGGAAAATTCATCCAGTAGGAAACTTCAGAGTACCAATCTGCACTCGCATTTGTCCTCAGCCTGCTTTCCATTTATGGAGTGAGTTGAAGTTTCAACCACCACTCCCATTTCCATTAACTGGCTTCATCGGGATCATGACGAGGGCTGACACCCATGAATTTTTTGGGCGGTTCCCACGACTTCTTCGAGTCAATACCGACATCTCGAGGCCATGTAGATCTTCTTCTGTGACCAATACAAATGCTTTCGGCCTTTGACACAGCTCCTCTCCATCGCTCTATATTCAATGTGACCTGGGGCCATGACCCTATGCAATTGTGCGATTATGGGCACTACCAAGAGTGGTCTGAAAGCAAACCACTTTTGTCCCCGCAATTCACCATGAATTGCCACACATCCCTTTTTTTAAAACCACGGTTTTGATTGTGGCCTGCCCTAGAGATTTTAAAACATGCACACCTTCTGACCCCACAATTTGGCATGACCATTGATCTTGTGATCTAATATTAGGCCCTCTGATCAACGACTCAAATCTAGTTCTTTTTAGATTGACATATCATATTATCCCCTTCAAAACAACAACTGATATTTTCTTCACGGATCGACCTTCAGGAATTTAAATTCTCAAACTCCATTTCCCTCCAAGTAAAACCTTTGGAGCTGAGAATATGATGACACGTGGCCCACTTGAATAAGATAGTTGAGAATTACTTTGTCCCTTCAGGACTTCAAGCCTTTGACACTTTGGGACTTCGGCACTTCGGGAATCTTTGCTCCAGCGCTACACTTCGTGCAACTGTACAGTTCAAGATACTCGAGAGCCGCTAATTTGAAATTCATAGGGGAATTTTGTGATTGAAAACTGGGCCCACCTGTTTGTATTTTAAGTCGAAAATGCACTGCTCTGCATGCTACGCTCGGATGCTTCCTATGAAAACCACGAACTTGGATGATCTGCTGCCCTTGACAACTATATGTGATAACACATGCCATGCCTTGGCTTGTCATTCCTTTCCTTGCCTTACCATACCTTGCATTTTCTTGCCTTTCCTCGCCTTGCCTTACCAGACCTTGCATTTTCTTGCCTTACAATACCTTTCATTTTCTTGCCTTGCCTTGTCATTCCTTTCCTTGCCTTACCATACCTTGCATTTTCTTGATGGAATCAAGTTTGGCTCACCTAATTAAGGAAATTATGTAAGGGTTCCCTGGATTTGCTAGATAAAAAAATTCAAAAGAAGATGAACATGGACAAATTCACTCTAACAATAACATGAAATCCTAGTGTGCATGTAGCACAAACTCCCATCATGCATGAATAAGAAGAATCCATGAATAACATGAACAAAATGAGCACAATGAATCCCTTCCTGAATAGGATTTCACAACAGTAACAACATAAGGACAACCTATTCCAAGTATGCAAGATAGTGAGTGAAAAAGAGTTTATGCATAGAATTAGTCTCCACCGCTGGACACGTAAAAATGATAATATAATGAACATAAAATACGGGGATATTGTGTTCATTAGTGTGAACGTTATTACCAGTTGATGAGATGGCTAAAACCTGAAAGTTCGAAGTTTTGACACTTGCTTACCAGTCGATGTTAGTCAGATGGAGTCACACTAAGAAGATCACATGCATAATCAGGATGCTAAGCAGAAGGGGAAAACACATCATAGAAACCTTGAACAAGAGTTTAGATCAAATGCACAAAGCAGTTGCACACCTTATTCTTTACAGGTAGGGTTTGGTTACACCTTACAACTTTTATGGCTCAACAATAGGTTTGCATGCCTTTGTGAGTGGCAATTGAAATCATTGCAACTGTACACATAACAACCAACCTCGATATAAGGCCAAATAAGGGTTCAAACTTAAAAAATAAGGTTAAAACTTCAGTTGAAAAATGAAATATTAGTGCAACAACTTAGGTTAAAAATGTTGTTACACTAAAAACCTTGGCTTTGATTTGATTGCACGAACTAATGGAAACTGGAGACCAATTTATATACAAACTAGGACAGAGTTGATGCAATCCAATTCCATATTTAATAAGAAAATTGTAAAGCGATATGTTACCTGATACTTATAGATCTGTGGATACGCGTTCCTCTCTAGAACCTTAACGAAGCATTTACTGGACTCTCTTTCTCGCCTTAAGCGTTGGGTTTCTGTTGCCAAATAAGATATGAGGCCAAATAAGATGAAAAAGTTAGTGACTGGTTGAGTTTGCAATTTAAAGAATGTTGATTAGTTTTACTAAAAAAGTATGGTATAAAAGTTAGGATAAAAGCTTAAAATTTACATCGAATTGTGTGTAAATTATTGAAAATAAGGAAAACCGATTTATATAGTCCCTGCTGCCTCAAGGTAGGGACTAATAATGCCATCGGATGTTGTATTTACCTACACACATCTATTCGTAACGATTTTAGTTCACGATAATCTAGAAACTATTCATAATGTTTGAGTAAAAACAAATTAATGCATATTTGATGTTAAAATTGTATAATTACGCCTAAAGGTGTACACCTATTGATAATGGGCACATTTAATAGGTTTTAGTTCTTAATACGTTTTTTATGGACAAGATTAAATATGCCTAGAATATTCTTAGTCGTCACAATAAATGAATGGCTCTCATTTCATCCATTCATTTCCGAGCTGTTATAAAGACATCCGTTTATATGTTTACTTTTTTACATTTACCTAATCATGTTTAAAAATTACTGTGTTCACTAACTTATTGCCACGTTTACCTATTTAAAAAATACTAAGATATTCACGCATGCATTAAAGCTTTGCATATTTCTGCTGGCTAACATTTGGTGGCCACGTTTCTATGCTGGCATCACCAACGGTCGTCGCCAGTCGTTTGGGCATTGCGTTTTTAACAACCGCTTTCGGCATTCACCAGCCGCAACTTAGCAGCTGTGCTAGTTTATATTCTTTATAATGACAAAGCTAATATTCATTTTTGCGAAGCCAATGATATTAAAAAATATGAATATAATCTTTAAACTTTTTTTATATGTTTTGTAAGCTTATAATAATAAAGTTAAAAAAAAAAACATGTTTAAAAATTATGTTGGTGTTTGTAAATATTGTTATGATTATAAAAAAAAAGAACATTTAAAAATGAAATTATCTCTTCATTTAGAAGTAGTTAAACAATGCTTTGCAATTTTTGTTTGTTGGTAATAGTGTAGTATCCTATTAAGCATCATAGCATAAAATTTAAGAGAAATAATTATTCAAAAGAACACATATGCCATTTTTTTAAGCTTAACCTAACATAAATGTTATGCTCAAGGATGGTTGATAATAACAAAAACTTATCCCAGGGAATTAATTGTGGGTGGGGTCATATATAACCCTAGGGAGATCTAGCACAATGATTTGAATGGAATCTAGGAATGATGACCAATAATCAAGCATAAGCCTATGGATTATTAATGGGCCTTAAACTAGCCATTTAACTTTAGATCAAAGAATTGGAAATCCTAGATGACTCTCTTCTAATCATTCAATATGTGAGGGGGGAACCCTTCCTTTAGATTTCCAGTTAGCAACAATATTGAAATGGGCAAGGTGCTTCTCTAAGAAATTTGCAAAACTTGATTGGCTTCATGAGTTGAATATTGAACGAGACAAAAGGGCCAATATGGTTGTGGTAAAAAAGTTGGGGGTACTATATCTAACCAACTCTTTGTATGAGCCACCAATTCCTTAAGTCACATCAATTCCACCAAAGAAAGAAACACGAGCAACAAATGATAACAAGCACCATAACTCATTTGTACAACTATCACGACCATCTCCCTCCCTTGAGAGATGTTTGATTTAATCAATTTATATGCATTAAGAGATGACTATGATAGAATTGGCCAAAAACCTCCATACCCATCTAGAGGAGCATAGTAATACGAAGAGGTCTCTTAAAATTAGGATATATTTGTTAATGACCACCATGATATCCCATAAGGAATACTTGGACAAGTTATCCTCTCAGGTACATGCCCTCTAGAATCAAAATGTCACTCAACAATTAGTCTCTCTTGACAACAACACTCTCCTTTCGGTCAAAGATTTGCAGTGGCTACAATTGGTGGTTTCACCATCAAATTTTGAAGTG
Organism: Picea glauca; assembly: GCA_000966675.3. Classification (NCBI taxonomy): domain Eukaryota; kingdom Viridiplantae; phylum Streptophyta; class Pinopsida; order Pinales; family Pinaceae; genus Picea; species Picea glauca. The sequence goes on from JZKD02S0076433.1 coordinate 59,015, forward strand.
GCTTAGAATCTCCATGTTCCACTGCCAGAAGATCAAAAGGGATCAATGGGAAAATAAGAAATTGGTGCCTCTGCGCACATACCAATTAATATACAGTAAATGACATCCTCTTTGAAAGCACCAACAAGGAACCCGACATGTATATGTAGAATAATTGGATATATTGTCTTCATAAAAATCTTGTTTTGGTTATAATTAATATTATAAAATATTATAGAAATGTTGTGAATAGTAATTCCAACAATGTTGTGAACAATAATTCCATGGTAAATTACCTTTTTGTAGCATATCTTTGCATTATGCAATTTTTTTATTAATACAAATATTTTACAGTGATTGTTAAAAAAGAAAGATAATAGCACAAATTTATAAAATTTAAAACATGAGTTATTATTTATTAATTTTTTTTCGTAATTTATTTATAATTTTACAAATTCAAATTTTATAAAAGTATATTAATATTTTATATATAAAAAGTTTAATGATAAAAAAAAGTGTTTAGTATTGATCAATTAAATAACTAAAAACAAGAGGTTTTTAAAGTTTTACCCTTTAAACTCCAGTGAAGGTCACCTTTGTCTTAACAAGGGTTGGTATAAAAACTTTAATTCTTGGTTACATTATTGGAGAATAAAGGAGGAGGTCACTTTGTAAAATATTAATACCATTAAAAAATCTATTATATTTAAATAAAAGGAAATGAGAAATTATATTTTTATAAACAAATAGAGAATACGAGAAAATTAAGATACTATAAAGAGTTCTCGAATGGGGTGACACATGGCTAGCAGCCATGACGAGGTGACATATAGTGACCATGATGGGAGTTATACCTCGACATGGGAGGTCTTGTCTGAATGTTTTCCTTCTATCACCTCTCGAGTTCATGCACTTCAGACAATATCTTCTTCTCTTGTCGTAGATGGAAGCACTATTGAATATGATGCATAAAGGGCTACGTAGGTTGAGGGGAAGTACGACTCATAGGATCCTCCAGTGGTTGATCATTATCAGCTCTTCAACGGATATTGATGACACAGATGGCTCCATCCTAGTAGATATTATGTCTATGCATGGGAGGAGGATTAAAAAATTTGGTGAGTTTTCATCTTTGTTTATTGTTGTTTCTCTTTTTCCTCAATTGGATTCTACACTGGGAGGTTTGCATTAGTGGGATTTGGTGACGTGGAGAGTTTGCAGTTATGGGTGCCTGTAGTGAGATATTTGGGCCCTCATGGAGTCTAGGAAAAGGAAGGAAGGGTTAGAGGTTGAGCATAAAACTAGATTTGCCCTTGCAACTAAGGAAGCAACTAAGCATTACTATTATGAAGTTGACTAGGCAGTCAAAGATTCCATGGTGATTATTGAGGAGGAGGCTTGATCTATTAGAGCACATACTGATAATAAAGTTGTGGATAGGTAGGTGGGGAATGTCATCCCTAACCTAGGTTGCACTAGAAACAAAGATTTTAAATTCCACAGGATCATGGAACTTAATTGGCACATTAAAACTATGGTGGAACAGAGCATTAAACTGCAGGAGAGAGAATTTAAGAAGCCTACTCAACGAATGGAGGATTTGGAGCACCAGATTAGTCTTCTAATCACAATGGTATCTTGGTTGGTGAAAAAACATGGTGGCATCTTTCAGATTACAGGAGACAAAGGCACATCAACAAATTCTAGGCCTCCTCCTCCTCTGCCTCAGCTAGATACTTCCCAGCCCAAGGGGGATCCCTAGGTTCACGATATTGATGAATGATAGTCAAGATGTTTTTTTCAGTCTTTTCTATATGGGTCTATTAGTGTTTCTAGTGCTCTCTTATAGTTATGGTCTCTATATACCATATTTGTCAAAGGATAGATACTTAGGCATATTATTCCATGTATTTTTTATAGTTGGTCTAGTTTCCCACATAGAAAGCCAATAGACTTTCATGCATTTCTTTTAAAATATCTTACTTGTATGTACACTAAATCTCAATTTCTAAATATTTGTAATAAATCATCAAAATGATAACATATTAACTTATCAAAATGATAGAGATTTAGAAAATCTTTTCTCACATTTGTTGGAACATAAAAATAAAATTCTAAAACACATATCTCAAAATAGATCTCATTTCAACATCAAATATTTTAATCACGAAGAAAAATAAATCTATAATTCTTTTAATCCTTTTAAATATTTATTAAATTTAAAATTTAAAAAAATTATATTAATTATATTAAAAATATAAACTAGTTATATAACAACTATAAATATAAAAAATAATTGAAGGAATAATTCATACTTATGATATGATAAATTATTATTCATGAGAGTAGACTTATTCTAGAAGTTTATGTATGGTGAAAGATGAGCAAAGAGTGAAATTAGGGATGGAGATCACATGGAGAGAAATAACTATGGAGATGGTTATGCTATATTGAAAATCTTGTTGTAATCAACTCAATGCTATATTATGATGCCTCACAAATGTATTAATGTGAGAGAGATGTATTAGTATTATTATTATTATTGTACAATAATGAAAATGTGATTTTGTGAGTATATTGGTGTTCTTATGATGGTTTTTGCGTATTAATATTTGTTTCCCAATTCTCTTGAAACCAACATTTGGTATTAGATGATATGAAGATCAAGGGTAAGCTAACAAAATCCTTGATATGAAGATGATGGAGTTCATATGATTGACTCAGATACAACAACAATTGAAGAAACAAACGCAGATGATGAAGATAAAAGATGATGCAAATGAAGGAGACTAAAGATGATGAATGCAACTCAAGACATCCACATTGAATCAAACGTATTCATTAAGGGGGAGTATGAAGGAATAATTCATACTTATGATATGATAAATTATTATTCATGAAAGAAGACTTATTCTAGAACTCTATGTATGATGAAATATGAGGACAATGAGTGAAATTAGGGATGTATATCACATGGAGATATTCATGGAGATATTGTGGAGATAACTATGGAGATGGTTGTGCTATATTGAAAATATTGTTGTAATCACCTCAATGCTATATTATGATGTTTCATAAATGTTTTTTTTTTTGTGAATAAAAAGAGAGGAAAAATCCTATTAAAACTTGTTCAATACAAAAAGCCACATGGCAATAGTTTGCTAGTTTTTTCGCCAAATTAACAAAAACCAGAACAGATGGCAGACTATGATGTCATTGTCAAAAATGTTAATCCGCCATCTACCCTGCCAAACGGAAGCCAGGGAAGGTGGCAGATTTGAGTCTGTGCACCACTGTGCTAAGCAACCATGAAAACTAAACTGGAAATTAACAGTGAAAGTGTAAAACATAGACATGAACATGAAATTAAAATTGCTCTGTAGCAGCACAAGGAGTCGAATTGATAGTCAAGCAATTGAGTTACGCATTTTCACCCAAGGTTGTGTCCCTTGGGACGCCACTGAGGGAATTGTTCCTAGGCTGGAGCACAAATGGTCTAGCACAAGTCGGACACCTCTGGGCTGTTGGTGTATTCGAGTAAGCGTTGTTAAACATATCAATTCTATGATGTATGAGGGTGTCACAGTGAATTTGATCATCCATATGGATTCTACTCTCAAACACGAGTGCTAACTGCTCCAGATGGAAGAAGGATGGTGCTTCCTAGCTGAAATCTGGGATTGTTGTGAGTGTTGGTTGTGCCAAGACTGGGCCACCCTCCACCTCCAAACCACATACTGTCACCACCTCGCCTGAATCCTTCCGTGCCACTTTCTTTTCCGTCATTGTCCCGAGCCTCTCCTTCGTTCCATGTTCCTATGATGCCTCCAACTCACTTGAATATTTTAATTGAGTGGTGCCCTCATGGTCGAATTATGCAAGAATTTTCTTCCCTTCTTAGTATGGAATGTGCCTGGAGCACTTGTGCCTTTTGGGAATTGGCTAGGGGGCTGCCAATTGTCTGGAACAATGAAGATGAGGGATTTTGGAGGGAACTGGATTGGTTCCTCTAGAATCACTTCCTCCACATACACCATCAACGAAGTCTTGGCCTTCTCCCTACGCTGAGTGTTGGATATGGCCAACGCTTGCTCCAGCCGTTGCACCCTCCTCTGTCTAACGTAGAAATTGTGCCAGGCAAGGCCGCGACGCGACCTGCCTCTTTCCATCGGCATGGAGGAGCAAGGGAGGGTGCCAATGAGAAAGGTGATAGTGATGGGAGCCCTTTGGTAGCTTCACTAGTGGTCAGAGCTTCCGGGCTGGTGGAATTCCAAGGTGAAATGACTCCATTCTCCGCTTCACTGGATGATAATGTTTAGGTTTGACATGACCACTGCATCAAACTTTCCCCGTCCATTGTATCTCATGACCACCATTTTTTTCGCACAAGGGAACTGTAGTTTTCTTCTTGATAGGAAGTTATGGCTTCCTTCCATTTAATGGTGAGGGGAAGGGAGCTGACTTGCCATATTGATCGCTGGGGTCTGGGGTAGGTTATGTGGCTGCCCTATGATTCGTGGCACCTCATTCAGGGTTGGATAATCGTTCTTGGCCAGTTCCATGCATCGGTCTGAAAGCTCAGAGTTGGGAGAGGTTTGTGCATTCCAGTGAATCAGCTTCGTTGTGGAAGCCACCCCTTCATTTTCCAGACAATCAACTACTTTGTTTTCCTCCCTTTTCATATGTGAGGGGATGATGGTGATGTTGGGATGTAAGAGGCATTCAAACTCTTCTAGGAGTCCTGAAAGTCTCCAACTGGGAGAGACTTCGAGGGGGGTGTGCTCCATGAATAATTTTAGTTATGAGTTGAATAATGATCTGGGAATCCCCCTCCACTATGATCTTGTTTAGGTGGTGGTTTGTTGTTGTCTTAATTCCTATGAGGAGGCTCCAGAGCTCAACAACGTTGTTTGTATTGAAACTGAGAAATCCTACTTCAGAGTAGATAATTCTCCCTTCTGCGTTTCTGAGGACAACACCAAAGCTTGCCGAACCAAGATTCCCTTTTGACGTGCCATCAAAGTTTAGTTTAATGAAACCCATTGGTGGGGGGGACCAGGTGCTTGGGCTGTTGGTTGATCAGTTGGCCACAGGGATATGCATTGTGCCAGTAAGATTGAGTTTCCAGGTTTCAAGGATATGAATTTTTCTCGAGCTGCACTTTAGTTGCTCTTGAGACCATTGCCCACTCTTAATTGTTTCCTGAATCAAGTTCATGATTCTTTCCCACATTAAGCTAGGGGGGGGAAGTAGTTTATTATAATATCATTTTGTTTCTTTCCTTCCATATTTTCCACTTGATGAAGCCCGATAGAAGCTTCCAAATGCGATCCAGGATTAGGTTTTGATAGGAGACCGAGTCCCAATTTTCCACAGTGTTGATGATGTTGGCCCTACTCCCATTGGAGCGATGCATTATTTGAGTCCTCAAATCCCAAATTGTCTTACTGTAGTGGAAATGGTTGAATAGATGATCTATCATTTATTCATGTTGCTGACAGAGAGAGAAGATGGAGGGTCCTATGAAACCCCATTTCCTAAGATTGTCCTAGGTTAGGATGCGGTTTTAGACTTTGGGCCATAAGAACATGGACACCTTAGGCCATAGTTTTGGATTCCAGATCTTACTCCAGATGCTCTCCTTGGTTTGTTCCTGGTATTTCCCCTGTAAGTAGTAGGCTTCTTTGACCAAAAACTTGTCGGCTGTGGAGTGCCCCCATCTAAGAATGTTCGGGCCTTCCCTGATGGAAATTTTCCATTGATTTGCACAAGCTTGCTAGGCCAATAGGTTTGTCTCCATTAGATGGTGAAGTTCGTGTGGTTTAGCATTCCAATTGGGCCATGGCCGGTACCTATCATTCATTATCCATAGATCCTTTACCCACCGGAAGTCCTCGAGATACATTAGTTGTCGTAGGGGGGTGAGTTCTTTAAGAGTGGCTAAAGGTGGTTGTTGTTTCCAAGAATCTTGCCAGAATAGTGAGTGTTCCCCATTTCTGATCTCCTAGAAAGCATGCTTCTGAATTAGATGTCTGTTGTTCCAAGCCATGTTTCATATATTAGATCCCTGAATCTGATCATTGAATCTAATTAACTTCTCTTCTTTGGTGGAGGGAGCATATTTATTTTTCCGGATTTTTTCCCAAATTTCTGTGGGGTGCTTGAGACAACGCCACCACAGTTTCCCCCCCATGACTTGATTTAATTTACTTGGGTCCCTAAGCCATAGGACCCCTAAATATTTAGGTTTGCATATCTTGTCCCAACCTACCAGAGTCCACTTCTTGTTTGGGTGATTCTTTTGCCATAAGAAGCAGCGTTGGATGTTCCTAATGGCTCAGATGACAGACTGGGGGGATGCTAAGGCGGTGAAGAGGTAGGTTGGCAAGGCTTGAAGAACAAACTTTAGAAGCACCAGCCTGGCTAGAAGATTAAGAGGTCTGAAGTTCTAGTTTTTGAGTCTATTGGAGATGGAGAGTAGTAGGTTGTCCCAGGATATGTTACGAGTGACCTCTCCTATGAGAGGAATGCCTAGATAATTGGATGGAAGGGAGCTATTGGGGATGCCCAAGAGGTGAGAGATATGATTTTGGACAACCACCAGGGTATTGAAGAAGTAGAGATTAGATTTTTCAAGGTTCAAGGCCATTCCAAAAGCGTCAACAAAATCAGTGAGAATATAATTGAGCTTAATGGCTTCTCGGGCAGTCAGATTGTTCAGTAGGAGGGTTTCATTGACAAAATGGATGTGAGAGGGGGATGGATGAATATTGTGTAGAGGTAGGACTTTAAGGTATCCTTCCAAAACAGAATCTTTGAGGTAGTAGCTTAGGCCTTCCACCATTATGACAAAGAGGAAGGGGGAGAGGGGGTCCCCTTGTTGGATTCCTCTGGTGGGAGAGAAGGTCTGGGAGGGCACGCCATTAACCAAGATAGAGAAAAAGGATGAAAAAGTGAGCCTCATGATCCAGTCTACCCAATCATTGTCGAAACCAAAGGCTTCGAGGAGGGAGCGCATGTATTGCCAACTGATTCTGTCAAAATCTTTAGAGAGGTCGAGTTTGATGAGCGTACCTAGGGTCTTTGTTGTTTTCAGTGAGTGGATGACCTCATGAGCTAGGATAACCCTTTCCATGATTTGCCTACCTTCCACGTAGCTCGCCTCCTTTTTGGAGATAATAAAAGGCATAATCAGTTTGAGACGTATGGCTATGACTTTTGTGATGATTTTGTAGATGAAATTACAGAGAGCTATCAGTCTATACTGTTTGGGGTGCGTGACCCTTTCCTCCTTTGGGATGAGCATGAGGAAGGAGGAATTAAAGGTTGAGAGGACTTGTTTTGAGGTTCTTGATTCCTCCACCATATGCTAGAATTCTTCTCTGATCATTGGCCAACTATAGTGGAAGAAGTCCATCGTGAAGCCATCTGGACTGGAAGCTTTTCCTAGGGGCATTTACTTGACAACTTGATCAAATTCCTCTTGAGTGATGGGCCTCATTAAGGATTCATTATGTTCCCAAGTGATTAGGGAGGGTATGTTCGTGGTGATTTTGCTAATCGCTGACATTCTATCATCATTGGTTTTTGTTAGGAGGTCTTTGTAGTAGTTGGTTAGTTCATCTGCTATTTTGTTATGTTCCCTGATGGGATTACCATGAACATCCTCTAGCTGGGTTATTATGTTGATGTATCTACGATGCACCATGGATTGGTGAAAGAATTTGGTGTTCTTTTCTCCATCTTTGAGCCATTGTACCCTGGATTTCTATCACCAAAGTATTTCCTCCTACTCCTTCCTTTCTTCCAATTCTGCCTTAAGCTCCTCCTCTTCCTTCATTAAGTTTTTCATTCTATTCCCTGATATGAAGGTCTTTTGCAGGATTTCCAATCGCTTCTCGATTTCTTGAATTGTTTGAAGGATGTTACCAAAGACAGTTCTATTCTAGTATTTTAGTTGTGAATTGAAATTTTTGAGCCACTGCTGGAATTTGTACATGAAGGTGTCATGTTCTATTTCTTCTTTCTTCCACCAGGAATTTGAGAGTTGATGGAAGTCGGGGTGGGAGAGCCAGAATTTCTCAAATTTGAAGGGCTTAAGTTTGGGCATCCCTCCTGCATCCAGAAAGAGCGAGACGGGCCAATGGTCCGAGCCTACTTTCGGTAGTATATTGGCCTCAATGGCAGGATCTTCCAGCAACAGAGCTTCGGAAATGAGGAAGCGGTCTAGCCGAAAAGCTACCTGCTGATGTCCAAATCTGGGATTGGACCAGGTGAAAATACCATTCCTAGTTTCTATATCCACTAGATTTAGTTGGTCTATGAGGGCTCGAAACTTACCGCTGTATTGATCAAGACTTTTGGTGCCTCCTGTCTTTTCCTCTAGCATTAGGATAATTTTGAAGTTTCCTCCTAGCATCTAGTTGGGTGAGCTCAGTAGTGATTTGATAGTAGTTATTTGTTTCAAGAAAATCTCTTTATCCTGGGTGCTCTGAGGTCCATAAGCATTTTTGATCTCTCCTTCTTTGGTAGATCCTATGGATTTGAAGTGAGTCGTGATTGTGCCCACAGTG
>JZKD02S0076433.1:79622-95271 GCA_000966675.3 Picea glauca
TAATGAAAATGTGATTTTGTGAGTATATTGATGTTCTTATGTTGATTTATGTGTGTTAATATTTGTTGCTTGCTACTCTTGAAACCAACAATAATTATAATTAATCTCAATATCATATCACATAACATTAATAATCATATTAAGTAACTCTCATCCTTCAAAGATAAGCTCATGTTAATGAACTCTCATCCTTTGAAGATAAGCTCATAGTAATGACAATGGATTCTTAATTTTAATCATATTAGGTAACTCTCATCCTTCAAATATAAGCGCATATTAATGAACTCTCATCCTTTGAATATAAGCTCATAGTAATGACAATGGATTCTTAATTTTCTTTCCTAGAAGATTATATATGTCAAAGTTCTTAATTGTCTTAGCTTAAAAATTTAGGAAACTTATAAATGTCAAAGATTATTTGTGAGAATGTCGCACAATTGAGTGGCATGGGATAAAAAGACTCATGGACACTATAGAATTTTTTATTTCATAGTGATTTATAGTTTTATAATAATTGAATTCTAGATCGTGAAAACACAGGATCAATTAAAAATTGACATAATCTTTTATTGAATTCTACATAAAATTTAAAAAAAAAAATTATAAATACCATTTTTCTTATTTCGTGTCATGTCCCCATTTTTGGATCCCCCTACTCGAAAGTGGAAATGAATTTTGTGGCTTATCGATGAAGAAGAAGGGGGTCAAAAGGAGTTAATTAATGCCACTTAGTTAGGAGATGTTATGTATTTAAAGTTACATTAAGAGAATAAAGTAACTTTAGATTAATAAGATACTTAATTATTAAAAGTGACTTTTAATCTTAAAGTGAAAGTAAAAGTGGGATAAGGGTCATATTTGATTTAGTCAAAAGGAGTTATATTTGATCTAGTCAAAAGGTGAAAGTTCTAGAAGTTATATTTAGTAAAAAAGGGGAAAGTTCTAGAAGGCAGGGAAGATGGTTAAAAGGAGGGGTGACACTTCACTTTGCATCATGTATTTGGATTAATCTCTTTGGAGTGCTCTTGGAGCCAATGTTTTTTTAGGGTTTAGCAAAACCATTACACCCTTGTAGTTTCTTTTTGGTGGTGAAATATCCACCCTATCTAGACAAGGATGAGGATCCATACAGGGTCTTCATTGGAGCTTCAATTTTGGGTTTGTTTTTAGTTGGAGGTAGATTGACTCGTGCAGGAGATTTGTGGAACTTTTCGAAGAGGTTTCACTCATTTTTTTGCAGATACCAATAGGGTTTCAGGGAAACCATGATAGGAGATGCTCTTGCGGGTTAAGTATATGGTGTCATGTGAGGCCCCACACGTTGACCAACATCGTCCTTCTAGGACCTATGCAATCTAAAGTTGTAGAGATATGGAGGTATAGGAAGTTGGATTTTTGTAGCCGATGTTCAAGGAGAAGATTGATATCGCACTAGTGTGGGTTAGATAGTTCACAGGAGGATATATCATCTCTTGCGGCGACTATGGTATCTTCCAAATTTTGGCTTGACTTTTGTAGTAGGGTTCCTTTGATGTATTGCAGCCATCAAAACATCATTGTTGTTGTGTTTATATCTCCCTTCATAGTAAAATACCACATATTTCTTATTCTATTCCTTGTGTACTTGGGTCGAATATAATATGTTTGACGAAAGTCCAGGTGTATAAAAATTGTTTGAAGAAAGTTGTCAATCAGATTATAGTAAAGATACACACATAAAGAAATGTATTTGATGAAAGAAAACATAATTGGATAGGCAGATCTAATATCCTAGCCTAGGGACATTACAATGGTATCATAGATGGAGATCTTTCCACCCTGAAGAGAAACCATGAGAAGATATTTCATATTGCATCATTAAGTGACCAACACTTAAATTTTAGCATTGGTTAAGGGAAACAAAGATGATGACCAATGAGGAATTTAGGGAAAAACGTTTTCCATTAATGCTAGACTATCAAAAGAATCTAAAAACATTATTAGAGCATATGGAGATGTTGAATCCTCTATGTGGGAAGAATATGTTAGGGACCTAAACCCTCACATAGGTAGAATAATATATTTCCATGTAATAAAGGTCAATATTAATAAGGCCTAACAATAAGTCCAATGTAATAAGACCTAATAGAAGATTCCACTTCTATAAGGATCTTCCTCTAGATTGTTCTTTTGACAGACACATTTAGTATAAATAGGAGTTGAGGGTATGAGAAGTTTTGTCTTGGATATTATTGTAATAGAACTCTGATCTGCTGGAGGTTGCCCCCTCGAAGAGGCAAGTGAACATTGCTCTCGGTAATCAAAGTGTTATTTCTGGTGTTATTTTTCTATCATTCTGGTATTATTGTGGTGTTGTTCTAGTTATATTGTTTTTCATCTACCATTTCTAGCTATTTATTTCTGTTATGCATACTTTTTATATATGGAATATTACAAGTGGTATTAGAGCACCTTCCTTGGCAGAAAATTGTGGGTTAATGGTTTTTTCAAGGTAGAGACGTATTTTGACATCTTTAAGATACAGAGATCTATCGTTATGCACATAAACCCACATCCGAGGATTCATACACGCAAGAAATACAAGTGGTACTTAAGCACACATCTGTTGGCCACCCTTGTAATCACTATTCTGGTACCCCTTCGAATGGTAGCGCATCAGACAACACCTATATACAGATCGACCTAGATCTCCTGAAGCCCTCTGTAGATAAACAGATCGGCTGCCTGACTGCTATAGTGCCACTGAGAAAAACACTTGAGAAGATACTCTATAGTACCTGGTTAGTCGGGTAGTATGGCTAAGGGTACGGTCTAGCCTCCTTAGTTGGTGCCCTGATATCTTTGGCTGAGTACTACTATTAGACCCCACACATATATCAAAGAGCTATAGCACATGGCAAACCCTTGTCTGTAGAACCCTTGAATACCCTAACCCTTGGGAAGGAAACAAAAATAGAACCAACAAGATCTATTTCCATGCTACATTGTCTTCTGCATTCTGTTTGCAAAATTACTACACATTTCTTCCTATTAAGCATTTGGGAATTTTGTCACTGTGGTATTCTTCAGGCCAGAGTATAACTCCGCAGTAGTAAAAAAAAAAGGATTATAGTGGTCCTGCCGACAAACTTATTTGGGACCTATTCCATTGGATTCCCCTTTTCTCCCTGATCACAGTCATACCCTTCATTTTTAATCCTTTTTGTTTCAATGGACCCGAACCCTTCCTAGTTTCCCTATTTTTTTGCCTACCCCATTATATTTCCCTGCAAGCACTGATCGTTGCGGTACCTATCACTTCCAAGTCATTTTTTTTGTGGTCCCACCTACCCATTTTTTTCTTACCCACACTTTTCCTCTCCAAATGGCCACCACTCGCAACCAAGATCTCCAAAATTTCGTCAATCAATCCCATGTCTCCATCGAACAACTCACATCTCAACTAGATTCCACCAATTCCTGTATTGACACCTTGGAATCCAACCTCACAACCCAATTGACCTCCCTCCATTCTGTTGTCAATCAATTGTTGAACCGCCCTATGGGTCCTTCTTCATCAACACAACCCAATGCCATTGATTCCTCTGAGTCTCCACATTTTCACTCCAACTCCTTTCATCGTGAACCCCATCTTCCCCGTGTAGAGGTCAATAAATCTGATGGATCTGATCCTACATGTTGGGTCACTCAAATGGAGCATTATTTTTCTCTACATGGTATTACTGAAGAGTTGGTCAAAATTCACTATGTTGTCCTATATATAGATCTTGAACGCTGGTAATGGTGGAAATGGTGCAAAAATTCATGTCAGGGGTATATTTCCTAGATCCAGTTTGTAGCTGAGCTCTATGCCTGCTTTGATAATGATACCCACTATCTAGGTCACTTGACCAAGTTGAAATAGTCAGGCACAGTGGAAGACTTCATCACTACTTTTGAGCATTTGGCCTTTCAGACAGAGGGCATGTCAGATGCGTTCTTCCGTCAATTCTTTATCAGTGGTCTCAAGGATGAAATCCGTTCCCAGTTTCTCATGGCCCGCCTTCCCACTTGGTTGGAAGCTACTCAACGTGCTAAAGAGGCCCAACAAGTTATTTTGTCCCAGAACAAAAAACCCCCTTTTGTTCCTCGCCCTCGACCCGCTAATCCTAACCCCCTTGTTACTCACCTCAAGGTCTAGAAACTAACTAGGGATGAAATGGCTGAACACCAACTAAAGAGTCTTTGCTATAATTGTGGTGAAAAATATTTTCCAGGGCACAAGTGTAAGAACAAAAACTATTTATGGCCATCTCAGAAGATGTTCCTGAAGAGGATGTGACAGTTCCCCTTGTTGAAGAACCCTCCCTTCCCGATGCCACCCAAGAGCCTTTTGACCCACCTGAAGTTGACCCACTTATTTCCTTGCATGCCCTCACTAGAGTCTCACCCCCCCAAATGCTCAAGCTCATTGGCTACATTAATCATAGGAAGGTCATCATCCTTGTTGACAGTGGTAGCACCCACAATTTTATTCATCATCACATTGCCCAGGCAACCAATTGCTATATTTGTGCTGTCAATACTTTTCAAATCATGATAGCCAATGGTGGGTCCATGAAATGTGGTGGGCGGTGTGAAAATGTCTGTCTTCAAATTGGACATTACCAACTGAAATCTCATATGTTTTCCATTGACATGGGAGGTTGTGAAATTGTGCTAGGTGTTGAATGGTTATGCACTTTGGGTCCCATTCTTATGGATTTTAAGGAATTAACCATGCAATTCCAACAGGAAGGAAAAAAGTATCAATTCCAAGGCCTCACAGCTGGTTCTCCTGATATCATTAGTTCCCATCATATGGAAAATATCTGCAAGAAAGGCCACTCTGGTATCATTTCTCAAATCCATTCTATTCAAGTTGTTGAGACACCCTCTGTCCATCCTGACCTCCAAGCTATCCTTTCCAAACATTAAGCTATTTTTTGAACCCCTCAGGGCCTTCCTTCTTCTCGTGGTGTTCATGATCATTCCATTCCCCTTGTTCTTGGCAGTCTTCCTCCCAATGTTCTCCCTTATCACCACCCCTTTTCCCAAAAGAATGAAATTGAGAAAATAATGCAGGAATTGTTTCAAGCGGGTGTTATTTGCCCGAGTACCAACCCTTATTATTCCCTTTTGGTTATGGTACTTAAGAAAGAAGGTACTTGGCGCATGTGTCCTAGCTTTCATTCCCTCAATAAGCTCACCATCAAGGACAAGTTCCCCATTTCTGTCATTGATGATCTCTTGGATGAGTTGAGTGGTGCTTAGTACTTCACTAAACCTGATCTGCGTTTTGGCTACCAACAAATACGTATGCAAGAAGCTGACATACCCAAGATTTCCTTTCGAACTCATGAGGGTCACTATGAGTTTTTGGTCATGCTCTTTGGCCTATGTAATTCCCCCTCCACCTTCCAAAGCCTCATGAATCATGTCTTCCATCCTTTTCTTTTTCATTTTGTCATAGTTTTCTTTGATGATATTCTCATCTATAGTAAAACTTGGCAATCTCATCTTTCCCATGTGGATCAAATTCTCCATCTACTCTCGCAACACTAACTTTTCCTCAAACAATCAAAATGTTCTTTTGGTGCCCCTATTTGCTAGGCATGTTGAGGGGACAGTCCCTAAAGAGGTACCCATTCTCATGGAATTTTCGACATCTGAACGGAATGTGTTCATAGTCGATGGTTTGCATCTACTCCTCATACTAGTATTCCATAAAAATAGATCCTGTGACGTAGTGCGACACAACCACCACCTCGTGCCTCCTACTCACTGGATCGATCAATCATTCCCTGAGTCAAAGTGGCTCTTTTGATTCCCTGCTGGAATCCCTGATGAAAACCCGATCCACAGGTCCTTCTCTCTCCCTCACGGTCTTCTGCGCTCGACCGTGATCTTTCCCAACTCAATTTCGGGTTTCGGGGTTTTGTGATCCCCGACGTCAAGAGTTCCTGTCCTCTAAAACTCTTGAACTCTGACTTGCCGATGTGCTCCCTTCCGGCCTTAGCTCCTTCTGGCTATGCTCTGGTCCATGCGACCTCCTCTTATATGACTGCAGTCATACTCCTTGTCGGGATTCGGGGTTTCACGACCCTCGATGTCATGAACCTCTATCCTCACAATCTCTCGATCACCGATCTTCCGATACGACACTTTACGTGTTAGCCCTCCTGGCTAAGCTCTTGGCCCATATGACCACTATCCCCGTGACCACAGTCTTACCTCCTTTCGGGGTTTCGGACTTTCCAATGATGAAATGCAAGTACACTTTGTCCACGGGATCTCCGATATCCCGATTCCTGATTTCCCGATGTGATTCTCCTATCGGGACGTTTTTTGGAGGCCTCGATCACTGCCACGCGTCCCCTCAAGATGGACGGTCCTGATCGCCTCTCGCGATTTCGCGACTTCAAATGTCTCGGGCGTCTCGTCTCTGGGACTCGCGAAATGCCAAACTCCGATACGCCTATTTGACTTTTCTATCGGGACTTCCCCCGATAGTCTGGATCTCCGCCACGTGTCCCCAACAGATAGACGACCTTGATCCAATCTCGCAACTTTGGAGTTTTCGATACCTTGATGACAGAAATTCTCTGTCAACTCAAAACCTCAGTAACCGATATACCGATGGGTCGCTCGATCCCCGCCACGTGTCCCCACAAACGGACGGTTCAGATTCAATCTCGGGATTTCGAAGTTTCTCATGTTGAAATGCTCCATTTTCTTGTCCCTTCAACCTTCGAATGCCGATAGGATCCCGATCTCACCCACGTGTCCCAACCGATGGACGACTCAGATCATTCCGGGACTTTCACCATGAAAATTCCCGATCTCATGTCTTCAAGAACTCCAATATCCCGATATGCAAAACCCCGATGACAACTCTTGTTGGGATTTCTCCTCTGCTGTTCACGAAGGTTTAAGCTCTGTGCAACTCTCAACAGATCCGAAGGTTGTCGGGTATTTGGACCAAGATCCGACGGTCTAAATCCATTCTTCTGCACACACTCTAGAGACTAAACTCCGAGCATCTTCACCCGATCCAATGGCTGACGGGATTTTTGAATGAGATCCAACGACTGTTGATCTCCCCCTCCTATATGCTTTCTCCGGTGCTCCCTGGAAGTAGAAACCAATGGTTTAGATCTCCTTCTCCAGCCGATCTGACGGTGGTTGTGCTCCCTTCTAATCTTGCACACTTTCTTCCCAACCTTGGGAGAATTTCAAGCGGCCCAAAGGCCTCGACCTTTGTTTAATTTCTTCCTGCGAGCTCTCGATTTTGAGTTTGCCTGCGTTCTCCACGACCTTGTTCCTCCTGAGCTTTTACTCCCTTCGAATCCTTGAAGGATTCTTTGACTTCTGCTACTCTGCAGAGTCTTCACGCACGCAAAAGTGCTATCTCTCCTGAGCTTCTACAAGTACTCAGACCCCTGAGGGATTTTATCTTTCTTCTCCCTCAGATGGAGAATATTTGGATGCCCTTCTGGCTATCCTTCTGCTCAAGAAACCTCTTGCTGAGTCTAACAGGGTATTCAACGACCCTGCAGGAATCCTTCAGTGGAATCCTCCTTTGATTTACAGAACTCAAAGAGTTCTCTTCTCTTGTGCCTGTCTACATAATGTCTCAATGCCCACCTGGCAAAGTTTCCTCTCACAGAACGTTCAACAGTTCTGTCTTCTCCTCCACGCCTTATGCACCTGCTCAATGCCCACCCAGCAGAGCTCTCAGAATCCTTAGTGATTCTGGCTTCTATCTGAACTCACAGTAGAGTTCTTCCTCAACACCCTGGGTCTATGCTCAATGCCCTCCTGGAAGAGAGTCAAGAATCCTTAGTGATTCTGACTTCTTAAGAACTCATAGCAGAGTTCTTCTTTTGTGCACTCCTTGCACTTGCTCAATGCCCCCTTGGTAGATCTTCACAGAACTCCTCAGAGCTTCTATTTGCAACTGTGTTTTCTCCCACAGCCTTGCCTCCAAGGTATTCAGCAACCTTGAGGTCTTCCCTGAGTTGTTGATTCCAGTTCTTGTGCCCGCAGGACGTCTTCATTTGAACTCGCAGAATTCAGAAGTGAAACCTCTGTGCACGGCTATCAGAACCCGCAGCGTTCTGTCACACCCTGCTTGTATGAAGCCTCAAAGACCTTCACCTGAAATCAGACACACTCCTACAAATGCAAACCTACAGTATACATCTACAACACATATGAACACTCACAGACATTCATTCAACACAGAATCCATGTAGGAAAAACTACTTCTGTTTATATTAAAATGGAAAATGCCTATTTTTACAAGGGTGTTCTCGATCATGGCCTGTAACAAGGTCTCGGCTCTTCTCCTCTCTACCTCTTCTATCTCCACTACACTTACTTACTCAAAATGAGATACAAAATCTCTTTTACCTGAGGGTGCTCTTTGAGCTCTTCCCTCCAATCTACCTACCCTATTCAATTACATTGAATGGGATGTCTAGTCCGCTATCCGGATCTAGATCTCAGCCTTACAAACATTTAAGGCCTATCTTATCTACAGCCTGCGCAAAGGCACGGCTCTATGGCTCAACATCCTAGACATTTAATTACATTCAATTACAAAATAGAAGATGAGGGCATCGCCTCTCTTCATCTTTGAATGCACGCGCTTGATGTGGCTGGCTGCTGGCTGGATGACGTGGAGAGATGCTCCTGCATCATACTCCTCAGTTGCAAAATTCATGAGCTCCTGCTCATGAGCTTCCCATCTCAGCTGTTGAAATCCTCCTGGATCCCAAATCATCCTCTGGAGCTGTTCATCCGCTCCATCTTCCTGTTGCTGCTGCTTCTGCTGCACTGCTACTACTGCTGCTTCTCTTTCGCCCAACTTCTCCTTGATGGAAGTTCCTGTTGATTCTACCATCAGACTTCTGATGCCTTCTATTACTTCGTCCAGCTACTCCAGTGGATGGCTCTGCTCATGTAGTCTCCTCAACTGCAAAAAATTTTGGCCCATGGGCAGATCACTGCGATCTCCCATGCCTTGTTCATCATCTTCCAACTTCGCCTGTTGGATGTGCACGCACTGCACCTTCACCCTTCTCTCCAGGGCTTCAATCTGCTCCCACAGATCAACAAAACAAATGTTGTCTGCCTCTTCTTCTTCTTCTGTTGCAAACTCCCATGTTGCAGTCTTTTCAGTCTCCTGGCTGAAAACATCGAGCCATTCCTCAGAATGCTCATCATCCTCTCCTGCTTCTCTTGCTGTCAGCTTCAGTGCTACAGCTTCCTCAGCTTTCTGGCTGAATGCATTAAGACACTCCTTAGAATGATCATTTTCCTCTCCTGCTTAGGCAACTTTCAAAGTCTGCTCCACTGCCTTCATGATAGTCTTAGTTGGCTGTCCTCCTGTTGTTGCTGCATCTGCAACATAGATTTCTACCTCCTCCTGGGCAAGTGGTAGGAATATCTCCATTCCCCCAATCATTATAAGGATCCTCAGCTCAGCCTCTCGGATGGTGAAAGTTTTCAACTTGTCATCATGTTCATTCACATGGATTGGAAAACCACATGAATCTTCGTCCTCTGTCAGCTGCACCTGCTGATTTCGACTCACTTCTGAGTTCATGAGACCCTCAGATAGCCTCATCTGCTCATCCCTGCCCACCTGGCAATATGGGATGCTTCTACTACCCTCCTAGCAGTCTTCGAGATCCTGCAACGACCTAATATCATTACCCAGCTGGCAATGCGAAATTCCTTGGCTGTCCTCATGACAGTCCGTGAGATCTTCAGCTGATCTCAATGCTTTGCCCACCTGGAAATATGGAATTTCCTCTCTGCCCTCCTGGCAGTCTGTGAGATCCTGCAGTGACCTCAATCCATTGCCCACCTGGCAATGTGAAATTCCCCGACTGTCCTCATGATAGTTTGTGAGATCCCACAGCGATCTCATCTCTTTGCCCACCTGGCAAACTAGAATTTCCTTTCTTCCCTCCTGGCAGTTCTTGAGATCTTCAGCCGATCCCAATTCATTCTCCTCACCAAGAATGTCCCCAGTCTCTAGCTCATAGACATGAACCATCTCTTCCTCTATGGTCTTGAGGTTTTCATCATACCTCAACCATCTTCTTAACAGCCTACGCTGTCTTCTAGCCATCAACTCTTTGAGTGGCCATTTTACCTTCGACTTCTTCATGGGCCATTCATATACCCATCTCGGCTTGGATTTTTGCTGCATCCATAGTTAAGGATTTTTTATGTCTGCCCTTATTTCAGCGAGCTCTTTATCCATATCTGCAAGATTTTCTACTTTTCTCTTCCTCCCAGCATGCCTATGGCCTTCAGTAACCATGGTGTTGTCTCTGTCTACTTTCCTAGCAAACCTGTTGTTGTCACTCTGTACCCCGAGTGCTTCCAGCTTCATCTCCTATAGTGTTGCTGACCGTCCCTTCGATTGTTGCCTACCTGCAAACAACCATCACAGAGTCTCCAACACTCTGTCTTCTTTTCCCTTCTCCCTCTGCTTGTAGTATACAAATAGAGTTCTAGCTTTGATACCACTTGACGCAGTGCGACACGACCACCACCTCGCGCCTCCTGCTCATAGGATCGATCAATCATTCCCTGAGCCGAAGCGTCTCTTTTGATTCCTTGCTGGAATCCCTGATGAAAACCTGATCCACAGGTCCTTCTCTCTCCCTCACGGTCTTCTGCACTCAACCGTGATCTTTCCCAACTCAATTTTGGGTTTCGGGGTTTCGTGATCCCCGACGTCAAGAGTTCATGTCCTCTCAAACTCTCGAACTCCGACTTGCCAATGCGCTCCCTTCCGGCCTTAGCCCCTCCTGGCTATGCTCTGGTCCATGCGACCTCCTCTTATATGACCGTAGTCATACTCCTTGTTGGGATTTGGGGTTTCGCGACCCTCGATGTCACGAACCTCTGTCCTCACAATCTCCCGATCACCGATCTACCGATATGGCACTTTACGCGTTATCCCTATTGGCTAAGCTCTTGGCCCATATGACCACTATCCCCGTGATCGCAGTCTTACCTCCTTTCGGGGTTTCAAACTTTCCAATGCCGAAATGCAAGTACACTTTGTCCACGGGATCTCCGATATCCTGATTCTCGATTTCCTGATGTGATTCTCCTATCGGGACCTTTTCTGGAGGCCTCGATCACTGCCACGTGTCCCCTTAAGATGGACAGTCCTGATTGCCTCTTGCGATTTCGTGACTTCAAATGTCCCGGGCGTCTCGTCTCTAGGACTCGCGAAATGCCGAACGCTGATACGCCTATTTGACTTTTCTATCGGGACTTCCCCCGATAGTCTGGATCTCCACCACATGTCCCCAACAGATGAACGACCCTGATCCAATATCACAACTTCAGATTTTTCGATACCCCGATGACAGAAATTCTCTGTCAACTCAAAACACCGGTAGTTGATATACCGATGGGTCGCTCGATCCCCGCCACGTGTACCCACAAATGGACGGTTCAGATTCAATCTCAGGATTTCAGAGTTTCTGATGCTGAAATGCTCCGTTTTCTTTCCCCTTCAACCTTTGAATGTCGATAGGCTCCCGATCTTTCCCACGTGTCCCAACCGATGGATGGCTCAGATCATTCCGGGACTTTCACCATGAAAATTACCGATCTCATGTCTTCGAGAACTCCAATATCCTGATATGCGAAACCCCGATGACAACTCTTGTCGGGATTTCTCCTCTGCTGTTCATGAAGGTTTAAGCTCCGTGCAACTCTCGACAGATCCGAAGGCTGTCGGGTATTTGGACCAAGATCCGACGGTCTAGATCCGTTCTTCTGCGCACACTCCAGAGACTAAACTCCGAGCATCTTCACCCGATCCAATGGCTGACGGGATTTCTAAATGAGATCCAACGACTGTCGATCTCCCCCTCCTATATGCTTGCTCCGGTGCTCCCTGGACGTAGAAACCAATGGTCTAGATCTCCTTCTCCAGCCGATCTGACGGTGGCTGTGGTCCCTTCTGAGCTTGCACACTTTCTTCCCAACCTTGGGAGAATTTCAAGCGGCCCAAAGGCCTCGACCTTTGTCTAATTTCTTCCTGCGAGCTCTAGACTTCGAGTTCGCCTACGTTCTCCATGACGCTGTTTCTCCTGAGCTTTTACTCCCTTCGAATCCTTGAAGGATTCTTTGACTTCTGTGCCTCTGCAGAGTCTTCATGCATGCAAAAGTGTTATCTCTCCTGAGCTTCTACAAGTACTCAGACCCCTAAGGGATTTTATCTTTCTTCTCCCTCAGATGGAGAATATTTGGATGCCCTTCTGGCTATCCTTCTGCTCAAGCAACCTCTTGCTGAGTCTAACAGGGTGTTCAGCGACCCTGTAGGAATCCTTCAGTGGACTCTTCCTTTGATTTACAGAACTCAAAGAGTTCTCTTCTCTTGTGCCTGTCTGCACAATGTCTCAATGCCCACCTGGCAGAGTTTCCTCTCATAGAATGTTCAACAGTTCTGTCTTCTCCTCCATGCCTTATGCGCCTGCTCAATGCCCACCCAATAGAGCTCTCAGAATCCTCAGTGATTCTGGCTTCTGTCTGAACTCATAGCAGAGTTCTTCCTCAATACCCTGGGTCTATGCTCAATGCCCTCCTGGTAGAGTGTCAAGAATACTCAGTGATTCTGACTTCTTAAGAACTCACAGCACAGTTCTTCTTTCATGCACTCCTTGCACTTGCTCAATGCCCCCTTGGTAGAGCTTCACAGAACTCCTCAGAGCTTCTATCTGCAACTGTGTTTTCTCCCACAACCTTGCCTTCAAGGTATTCAACAACCTTGAGGTCTTCCCTGAGTTGTTGATTCCAGTTCTTGTGCCCACAGCACGTCTTCGTCTGAACTCGCAGAATTCAGAAGTGCAACCTCTGTGCATGGCTATTAGAACCCGCAACGTTCTGTCACACCCTCCTGGTATGAAGCCTCAAAGACCTTCACCTGAAATCAGACACACTCCTGCAAATGCAAACCTACAGTATACATCTATAACACATATGAACACTCACAGACATTCATTCAACACAGAATCCATGCAGGAAAAACTGCTTCTGTTTATATTAAAATAGAAAATGCCTGTTTTTACAAGGGTGTTCTCGAGCACGGCCTGTAACAAGGTCTCGGCTCTTCTCCTCTCTACCTCTTCTATCTCCACTACACTTACTTACTCAAAATGAGATACGAAATCTTTTTTACCTGAGGGGGCTCTTCGAGCTCTTCCCTCCAATCTACCTACCCTATTCAATTACATTGAATGGGTTGTCTAGTCCGCTATCCGGATCTAGATCCCAGCCTTACAAACATTTAAGGCCTATCTTATCTACAGCCTGTGCAAAGGCACGACTCTATGGCTCAACAACCTAGACATTTAATTACATTCAATTACAAAATAGAAGATGAGGGCAACGCCTCTCTTCATCTTTGAATGCACGCACTTGACGTGGCTGGCTACTGGCTGGATGACGTGGAGAGATGCTCCTGCATCATCCTGGTAGCCGTTTTGCAATGTTCATGTAGACACAGATGCATGCGTAGGAGGTATACCTTCATTGCTTAGTAGCTTCCAAAGATTTGACATACACTCCTATTGTATTTCCTATGCCTGCAAGGACCTCTTCTAGACAGAACTCATGTGGCAAGGAATATAGCCTTAACCAGACTGGTCTGTGTGCAAATTCCTACGATTCAAGGCTAAATTTTTCTGTCTAGAATCTTAGAAAAAGACCCGTCGAGTTAAAGAAATATGGGCCGCCATCAAAGATACAATTTCTGTCTTCTAGGTTATGTAGGATTATGGTGAAAAATCCCTTGGAGCCTAGCTGCAGATCAAAATGACCTTTGGGCTTCCACCATTGATATATCCACTTCACCAGTTCCTTTTCCGAGGGTAAGAGCCCTAAAAATTTGCCGATTAAGGCGTAGTCTCTCATATATTGCTTTTGTTCCTCAATCTGGGGTGTGCTTACAATGTATTTCAGGGCTTGCGGTGCTTGAGGGATACATTTCCTTGGTATCCAAGGTCGAGCTGTACTTGTCACGGCTGGAGCTTTCCTTGAATCTATATCCATCTCTCGGTCTTTGAATGTTCCCTCAGAAATGAGCTGTGATCTGAGGTCCAGGAGAGGTTCGAAGGCTGGGCACTTGGAGCCGCCTCCGTTATTTCCTTGTGTTGATGCATTGTTATAGGAAGGGCCTCTCGACCCTCCCTCACTTTGAATCATTGTGCCCCTATGGGGCAGCGTGGTGCACCAAATTAGAAGTAACCCTAAACCTAGTGCTTTTCACCTCGAAACAATCAACCAAAAACATTTTCATTAACAACATTACTATAAAAACATTCTTTAATTTACTTTTATCATAATATGATTTTAGAGATGATGTTGAAGTGTATATACAATCAAGAAAAATAAAATTATCATTTTAAATACATAATATACATAACTAACAAAATAAGCTAATTTTTCTACAAACATCTAATAATCCCTATAMATATAAAAAGAAAAATATTTTGTTGAATTTGTAGGTGCAATAGCTCATATGATTGATACAAAGTAAGATGAGATTTACTCTAAATTCCCCACCTTATCATTTTTCCCTTGTTCCTTTTCTATCCAAAATTGTTAGTGTTTATCTCTTTTTCCTTTTTGGTTTGAAAGGTGCTCAAAGTTGTGTGTTCCTTAAGAATGTTAACTTCTTCAAATCTAAGGATGATTTTTTATTGGAAAGTGTTTATAAGGAATGCTATGTTTAGCTACCTACAATGACACATCAACCATTTTGCATTGAAATGTGTTTTTAATTTAATATCTTCTTTTAACAAGGGGAGTTGCAAGGCAACACGCCCCTCCCTTTAAGTGAGTAGTTTAGATTAGTTGGTTTAAGTGAGTATTAAATGCCTTTAAGTACGTAGTTTAAAGGATTTGGTTTTGTTTTAAGTGAGTAGTTTTAAAGTAGTTGGTTGATGAGTAATTAATGGTTAAAAACCAAAATAGCTAAAAAAAAAATAAAGAAGAATCTAACATCTCCATCCACGTACGAGAAATACCAAAATGTACAACATATAAACAAGAAATTCGTGGACACTTCCTTATTTTCATTGCCATTTGGCCGATATCAATTTGTAACAGAAAGGAAGAAGAACCAATTCTACCTGGAATCCAAAGCAGAGAAGCGAAGCCTCAACTGGAATACTCGGGCAGGATTTCGAGTTGTGAGACTTTTAGGCATAAACCCTTTCCTTTACAATAATCCTTAACATGAGATTGTTCTCACCGATCGGTAAAGTGTGACAGGTCAAAGGATGGAGTATCAAATGAAAGCTGGGTTTACTCGAACATTAATACATGAAACTTTATAAAGTGTCACATCTTAAAAGCATTAATATCGAATGAATAATTTGAGGATTTTATACTTACAACATT
Organism: Picea glauca; assembly: GCA_000966675.3. Classification (NCBI taxonomy): domain Eukaryota; kingdom Viridiplantae; phylum Streptophyta; class Pinopsida; order Pinales; family Pinaceae; genus Picea; species Picea glauca. The sequence continues at coordinate 95,088 of JZKD02S0076433.1, forward strand.
AATACAAACCAGTGATATAATTTATGAACTTTGTTTTTCTTTTTTATGTTTTGTAATTTGTTGTTTACCAGTATAATATGTGTAATTTGTTGTTTAGAAGTATTTTAGTATAATATGTGTGTGGTGTTAAGATCATTTTGCTTCCCTATTATTATTCAGGTGGTAGTGATGTATTATCTTATGA
>JZKD02S0076433.1:115516-130633 GCA_000966675.3 Picea glauca
CTCTCGCAACACTAACTTTTCCTCAAACAATCAAAATGTTCTTTTGGTGCCTCGGAAGTCAAGTACTTGGGTCACGTTGTTGGCAAGGCTGGTGTCAGGGTGGATCCTAAAAATATTTAAGCTATGCAAGATTGACCTCACCCAAATACTCTCAAAATATTGTGTGGATTTCTTGGTTTAACAGGTTATTATCGTAAGTTTGTTAAGAATTATGGAAATATTGCGACACCTCTCACTGATCTCCTTAAAAATAATTCTTTCACTTGGACTCCAGTAGCTGCTTGGGCTTTTCAAACCTTGAATATGGCTATGTGCACCACTCCAGTCCTGGCCCTTCCTGAATTCACAAATACCTTGGTCTTGGAATGTGATGATTTTGGGAAAGGAATTTGTGTTGTCCTTATGCAAGAGGGTTGGCCCTTGGCCTTTACCAGCAAACAACTGTCAGAGAGAAATTTGGGAAAATCAATCTATGAAAAGTAAATGTTGGCTATTTTGCATGCCGTGGATCTTTTGCGCCCTTATCTTTTGGGGAAATTCTTCCAAATTAAGAAAAATCATCAAAGTCTCAAGTATTTTATGGAACAACGCCTTTCCTCCCTTGAGAAACAAAAATGGGTGACTAAGCTCTTTGGCTATGATTATGAGATTATTTGCAAGAAAGGAAAAGACAATGTGGTTGTTGATGCACTTTCCAGAAAATATGAAGATGAAGGGTCCCTTTTTTCTCTCTCCTTAATTGTACTAGATTGGCTCCAAGATGTTTGTCAGGAATGGCTACAAGATTCCAAAATTTTGTATCTAATACAACAATTGCAGTCCAATTCTCCAGTCTCCTCGGGGTACTCTTGGCTCAATGATGAGCTTCGATAGAAAGGCCATTTATATTTAAGTACCTAGTCAAAACTTAAATCCACAGTACTTTCTGAGCTTCATGTTACACCCATAGTTGGGAACTCAGGGTTGTCCAAAACCTATGACCGGGTCAAACATTTTTTTTTCTCGGATGGTATGAAATAGGACGTTCATAAACTTGTGTCTAAATGTGATGTGTGTCAATGCAACAAGGGATAAATAGTCAAATCTCCTGGAACACTACAATTGCTTCCGATTCTACCTGCTATTTGGTGGGATATCTCTATGGATTTTATTGTAGGCTTACCTAAATCGGGAAATAAATCAGTCATCATGGTGATAGTTGATCGTATTTCCAAGTATGCTCATTTCTGTGCTCTTCAATACCCATTTACAACCTCCACTGTGGCTCAAATTTTCATGGACCATGTCTTCAAGCTTCATGGCATGCCACATTCTATTGTTTATGATCGCGACCCAACTTTCACCAACAATTTTTGGCAAGAACTATTCAAGCTCCAGGGTATCCAATTGCATCTCAGCACAAATTAACCTCCCCAGACTAATGGTCAAACTGAAGTGGTCAACAAGTGTTTGGAAACAAATTTGAAGTGTTTTTCATCAGAGAGGAAAAATCAATGGGCTCAATGGTTACCACTAGATGAATGGTGGTACAACACTTCTTACCATACAACTACCTACTTTACTCCTTTTGAAGCGGTATATGGACAAAATCCACCTTCATTTCTCTCATATTTTCTAGGTGTCTCAAAGGTCTAGGAAATTGAACAAACACTTACAGTTCAAGAGGCTATTCTCCATAACCTCAAAGATAATTTGGTCATGGCCCAAAATCGCATGAAGCAACAAGCAGATAATGGTCGCTCTGAACGTCAATTTGCATAAAGGGATAAGGTGTTTATTCGACTGCAACCTTACAAGAAAACTTCCCTCAAGGCTGACCATTTTCAGATACGGGCGCCCAAATGTTATGGTCCTTACACAATTCTCAAGTGTGTGGAACAGGTGGCCTATTAGTTAGCTTTGCCCAATCATTCTAAGCTCCATCATGTTTTTCATGTTTCATGCTTAAAGAAGGTGATTGGAACTAAGTGCCAAACTCAAACTAATATTTTAGAGTTGGATGAAGAAGGATCCATTTGGCTACAACCACAAGCAAGTTTGGACTAGCGTGAGCGTCGTCTGTGTTAGCAAACCATCAAGGAAGTGTTAGTCCAATGGAAAGATACAACTCCAATAGATGCCAATTGGGAACCAACTACTAATCTGCAACAATTTCCTCATCTCAAGACTTGAGGACAAGGTTGTTTTTAAGGGGGAGGACATGTTAGGGACCGAACCCCTCATGTAGGTAGAATAATATATTTCTATGTAATAAAGTTCAATATTAATAAGGCCTAGAAATAAGTCCAATGTAAGAAGACCTAATAGAATCTTTCACTTCTAGAAGGATCTTCCTCAACATTGTTCTTTTGATAGACATATTTACTATAAATAGGAGTCGAGGGTATGATTAGTTTTGTCTTGGATATTATTGTAATAGAGCTCTGCTCTATTGGAGGTTTCCCCCTCGAAGAGGCAAGTGAACATTTCTCTCGGTAATCAAAGTGTTATTTCTGGTGTTATTTTGCTATCATTCTAGTATTATCGTGGTGTTTTTCTGGTTATATTGTTGTTCATATGCCATTTTTAGCTATTTATTTCTATTTTGCATACTTTTTATATTTGGAATATTACAGAAAAATATGAAAGAGGAATTCAAATATGAGGTAGTTGGTGGAGCAAAGACCTCCCTCTATGAGGAAGGATTGTTAGAACCTCAAGTTGACATTTTGGAGGAGCATGCATATATCCATGAGGGGAATGTATGCATAGAGGTGTTATAGCCCTAAAATTCCATTCCTATGCATACATGGCATTGGTCTTTCTACTTGCACAATTTTCCAAACTACTGCTGAGGATCTCTCTTTAAAAAACCATTTTTTGGAGAAATGTATGTTCCCTGCTACACTACTTCTCGCATACATATGCTTGCAGTATGCTATAAAACCCATATACATACGCTAGATGCATACTAAAAAAACCGCATTTACCTCCAAAATCTACAAAAAAATAATTGCAAGGAATTCGACGAAGTTTACGGGCTATTGAGGGTTTCCCAACTGATTCACCGTTTGTATCATGTCCCCAAACTGAATAACCATCCTTTTTTCATATAAAAGGACGTCTTGGGGTCCCATTACAACATCAAGCATTAGAATAATGAAACTCTTCCCAAATCCATTTTCCCTCCTTGCCCAAGTATTTGCAACCCCTTATGAGTTTTTTCTTCGGTATTTCCTCTCTAGCCTTTTCTCCTATATAATCCCTTCCCTTCCCCTGAAGTGATCAACCGATTGTGAGAGAAAGCATTGGGATAGTGCACTTGGAGCAACATTAAGAGGATCTTAGACTAGGCTCAGGCTCCTCTTAATGTTTCTCCAAGTGCACTATCCTAATGATTTCTCTCACAATCAGCTGATCACTTCAAGGGAAGGGAAGGGATTGTATAGGAGAAAAGGCTAGAGAGGGAATACTGAGGGAAAAAATCAGAAGGGGTTGCAAATACTTGGGCATGGAGGAAAAAGGGATTTGGGAAGAGTTTCATTGTTTTAATGTTTGATGTTGGAATGGGACCCAATACCTCCTTTTATATGACAAAAGGATAGTTATTTGGTTTGGGGACAGGCTACAATGAGTGTATTTGGGAAACCCTCAATAGCCCGTAAACTCCATTGAATTCCTTGCAACTTTTTATTTTTTGCAACTTTTGGAGGTAAACAAGGGTTGTTTAGTATGCAACTAGCATATGTATGGGGGCTATCTATCATGCAACAAGTGTATGTACGCGAGCACTAGTGCAGTAGGGAGGGTACATACTCCAAAAAATGGTTTTTTAAAGAGAGATCCTCAACAATAGTTTGGAAAATTGTGCAAGTAGAAAGGCCAATGCCATGTATTCATAGGTAGGGAATGTTAGGGATATAACACCTTTTCATGCCATGAATTTCCTTTCCTTTCCTTTCCATACCATGCCTTGCCTTTCCTTTCCTTGCCATGCCTTTCATTTCCTTGCCTTTCCTTGCCATACCTAGACCTATACCTATACCTTGCCTTCCCATGCATTTCCATGCCTTGCCTTGCCTTTCCAGGTCTAGCATTCCCTTGCCTTTCATTTCCATGCCTTTCCTTGCCATGCCATACCATGCCTTGTATTACCATGCCATGCCTTTCCTTGCTATCCCATTCCATTCCATGCCTTGCATTTCGTTGCATTGCATTTCCTTGCTTTGCATTACTTTTCCTTGCCTTTCCATGTCATGTCATGCCATGCCTTTCCTTTCCATGCCATGTCATGCCTTTCCTTTCCTTCCCATGCCATTCCTTTCCTTTCCTTGCCTTGAATTTCCATGCCATGCCATGTCATGCCTTACATTTCCTTTCCTTTCATTGTCATGACATGCCATTCCTTTCCTTTCCATGCCATGCCCTACCTTTCCTTGCCATGCCTTTCCTTTCCTTTCCTTTCCATTCCATGCCATGCCATGCCTTGCATTGCCTTTCCTTGTCTTTCCTTGCCTTGCCTTTCCATGTCATGTCATGCCTTGCCTTTCCATGCCATGCCATTCCATGCCTTTCCTTTCCATGCCATGCCTTTCTTTGACTTGATTTTCCATTCCATGTCTTTCATTTTCATGCCTTTCCTCACCTTTCCATGCCTTGCATTTCCTTTCCTTTCCTTTCATGGCAATACCTAGACCTAGACGTATACCTAGACCTTGCCTTGATATGCCTTGCCTTTCCTTGCAATGTCTAGCCTTGCATTTCCCTGGCTTGCCTTCACTTTCCATGCCATGCCTTCCCTTGCCATGCCATGCATTTCCTTTCCTTGAATTTCTGTGCCATGATTTTCCTTGTCATGCCTTTCCTTTCCTTTCCATGCCTTGCATTTCCTTTCCTTACCTTTCCATACTAAGATCTAGGCTTATACCTAGACCTTTCCTTGTTATGACTTTCCATGCTTTACCTTGCGTTGCCATGTCTAGCCTTGCCTTGCCTTGCACTGCCCCACCTTTCCTTGAATTTCCATGCCATGCCTTGCCTTTCCATGCCATGCCTTTCCTTTCCATGCCTTGCATTTCCTTGTGTTGCATTACCTTGCCTTGCATTTTCTTGCCTTGCCTTGCCTTTTCTTTCCATGCTATGACATGCCATGCCTTGCTTTTCCATGTCATGCCATGACTTGCCTTTCCATGCCATGTCTTTCCTTGACTTAAATTTCCATGCTTTTAGCACTAGAAGTCACCTCCAGATTGCATTAGAGGTAAGCCCAATACCCATCAGTTTTTTATTTCACGGTGAATAAATTTAAAGGGGGTCAAATGGGCACAGACTCAAGAAAATATCGTTCTAACTCAGAAATCTAGACTGGCATGCGTAAGAAGTTGAGGTCTTGAATCAACTTGAATCAGTAAGTTGTAGTAAGGGTGAATAGAGGGAAGACTTTGGTGAGGAGGGTGTAGAGGTCTGTCGTGGTCATATGGTCTTCCAACAACCTAAGGAGGAAAAACTTAAATACAAGATCCTCTTGAATTCAAATCTCAAAGAAACTGAAAATTTTTATAACAACACTATAATCAAACATTCATCATAATACAGTCACAACAATCCATGTGAATCAGTCAATTATGAACTCTCTCAGTATCGGAGGCAAATAAGATGGAGTAAGAAAGATGACTTGGATTAATCAAGAAGTCTCAAAAACAAATACATAACCAGAGAACCAGAGATTCATCAAAACTTTAAAATACGGGAGCCTATCTCAACCACCGACCATAACAAAATACTAAAACTGCCTATATACACTTAGAAATGTTGCAACCACCGGGAGCGTGATTGGACCACTGCATTTAAATTTTTCAGTTGGTTCCTTCTCTTTCAGATTGTGCAGGCCTTCTCAGGTTAGATGCGAGCTCACCTAAGTTATGTGTTTTGTAGGAAAATCCATCCAGAAGGAAACTTTGGATTACCAATCCTCACTTGCGGCTGTCCTCAACCTGCTTTACATTTATGGAGTGAGTTGAAGTTTCAACCACCACTACCATTTCCATTATCTTCCTTCATCAGGATCGTGATGAGGCTTGACACCCATGAATGTTCTAGGTGATGCCCATGACTTCTTCAAGTCAACCTCGACGTCTCGAGGCCATGAAGATATTCTTCTGTGACCAATACAGATGCTTTTGACCTTTGGCACAACTCCTCTCCATCGCTCCATCTTCAATGTGACCTAGGGCCATGACCCTATGCAATTGTGTGAATGCGAGCACTACCAAGGGTGGTATGAAAGCAAACCGCTTTTGTCCCCGCAATTCACCATGAACAACCATGCACCCCTTTTTTAAAAACCACGGTTTTGATTGCGGCCCGCCCTTGAGATTTTAAAACATGCGCACCTTCCAACCATGAAATTTGGCATGATCATTGATCTTGCAATCTAAGATTAGGCCCTCTGATCAACAACTCAGCTCTGTCGCTTTTTAGATTGACGGATCAGATCTTCCCCTTCAAAACAATGATCGAGATTTTCTTCGTGGATCGAACTTCAAGAATTTCAATTCTCAAACTCCATTTCCCTCCAAGTAAAACCTTCAGAGCTGAGAATTTGACAACACGTGGCCCACTTGAATTGGATGACTGAGAATTACTTCGGCCCTTCAGGACTTCGGGACTTTGGAACTTCGAGACTCTTTTCTCTGGCACTATACTTCACACAACTCTACAGTTCCAGATATCCAGGAGCTACAAATATGAACTTCATAGGGGATTTCTGCCATTGAAAACTGGGCCTGCCTGTTTGTTTTTAAGCCTAAAATGAGTTGCTATGCATGTTGCGCTTAGACACTTCTTGTGAAGACCATGAACTTGGACGACCTGTTGCCCTTGAAAACTATATGTGATAACATTTGGCTCCACAGGGGATGGCATGCTTCCTGTGAGCTACCAAGAATGAGTAGTTCCAATCACCTTCTGCATTGGGCTATGGATTCATGCTCAAAAGCATCCTGCTGAGGATCACATGTCCACTATTCTACTTAGGAAAGGAAAACAAACACACATGCTTCAAAAGGATCTTATTTATGTACAAAACCTAATCTAACTGACTTTTACAATGGGCTAGGTGAAGGAAAACTTCCACTGGAGCCATTCAAACTATTTGATAATCAAATCCTTCGCTTCACTGCAAGTGATCCATAAAACAAAGGAGAGTGTGGAAGTTGACTAATTACATTCTTATGATCGTCCATATTACTTTCAAATGTTGCTAAAAATATCAAGCCTGCATGCTCCAAAGAATTTGAGAAGTATAACTCTATGTACTCATCGATAGGGTCATGAAACTGAAGGCAACACATGATTAACTTATTGAAGGTTACCTTCATTGTGTCATAGCCACTGATAGTTTGTTTGATGTCTTCTACAGGAACACCTGATTGAATGACATACACATGCATCTATGGGTCAAAAATCTTCTTCATAACTTCAGAACCACCCGTGGGCTGATTGTTGATCATCTCTACACATACCATGGGGATAGTCTACTTCTCACCATCACTATAATATTCATCAAAAATGGGTTTCCCCTCATATCTATGATCAATATCTAAAACAATAATTTCATCAAGAATATAACTATGAAAAATATCCACTTCAGAAACAATAGTAACTGCTACTTCTATCTATTCATACACATGATTTTCATCAACATAGGGATGTTCATTTATGGTTGATGGATGACAGATCAAATGCATATGAAAATCCCGTTCAACACCCCCATAGAATTTACAAGGATCAAAATCATCATCATAAACCAGAATTGTGCCAAAAGGGTCCAAACAAAACATAGAAAAAAATTGTTCATCAACATCACTGGTATGTTCTAAAAAAACCTTTGACTCTTGACATTCAAAACGTCTTGTTTCAGGGTTCTCTCAACCAGCAAAGCATTCATCACCAAAGCCTTTCTCAAAAACAAACAACTCTTGGTCAATGTTTGAGACAGTGACTTCCTTAGAAACAAGGTTGTCGAAGATAACTTATTCGAGGAAAAAATCATCCACGGTCTTTCCTTCATAGGGAAAGCAAGTAAAACCTGCTTCATGTTTAGAGTTGACATGATACTGACTTTGAATCCTCCCACAAGCTTGACGTTTCTCCTCCACTTCCTCATTATCCATGAATGACTGTGATAGAGATGTAGATTTTATTTCCCTAAGATACAAAACAAGGTCAGAGTGTTGAGGCACTATGTAATACACCATGCCAGTGGTCTCAGAAGGTTTAATTTCCAGGGGCAGGCTGCAATACAAGCTGTGAAACCTTCGACTAAAAGAATACATAACTTCCTTTTTTCTCCTTCTCAAAGTAGTGAACTCATGTAGGTATTGATCAAATGACATGTTCTCACCCCAACCCTTTAAAAATGTATTTCATAATTAAATCCAAGAACCAATGGAGTCAGCTCCCAAACCCTTAAACCATACAACAACATCTAGTAACAAGGATTTGGAGAAAAAACTCATTGTAACATCCTCATGAACTATCTCAAACTGATCAATAATGTTCTCGAAATCCTCCATATGCCTCTCAGATGTAACATGATCCTTTCCAGAAAATTGAGGAAAGTACTCAAAGAAATCAAGAGGATAAGGATGACGATGATATGGAAGCTTTAAAGGTTTAAACATATTGTCTTTGATCCTAGTTTGAAAAATAGTGGGCTGAATATGAGTTTTAACACACTAATGGCAAGGTTCAACAGTAATAGTAGAATGTGATGATATTTGAGAAGGTTTTGTATCAGTTTTGACCTCCTCAAGGCTTCAAGGGAGATTGAATTTAGGGGGGGGTTCAATATGAATTTCATCCTTGTGAATAGGTTGCGGTGAAGACACAAGATCAACATCTACAACACTAGAAGAAGGTACATCTTCTTCTTCGAAGGATGGATTAATAAAGGAAGGCTTATAATATTCTGAATAGACAAAGCAGAGGATAATCCTCTTTATATGTAAAGGGGAAGACAGGAATGAGCTGATAAGGAAAAATAAGATTTCATGAAGTAAGCTCCTAAACTGATACTTGGTAATCCCTTTATGCATGATCATATTTATGTTATAAGGATCCTCCACAATGGAGTCTTTGATTGTGGATTCATCAGGTGAAAACTGCAATCTTCAATGGTTCTAATATCTGATGCACCTTCAGAATCAGAAGCTCTTTGTCATTCTATCCCAGGGAAAGTTCTTCAATTTGTTCCCCAGCAACGATGCCATAAATGTTAGCACTAGAAGTCACCTCTAGATTGCATTGGAGGTAAGCCCAGTACTCATCGGTTTTTTATGTCACAATGAATAAATTTAAAGGGGGTCAAATGGCCACAGACTCAAGAAAATATCGTTCTAACTCAGAAATCTGGACTGGTATGCGCAAGAAGTTGAGGTATTGAATCAACTTCAGTCAGTAAGTTGTAGTAAGGGTGAATAGAGAGAATACTTTTTTGAGGAGGGTATAGAGGTCTGCCATGGACATCTAGTCTTCCAACAACCTAAGGAGGAAAAACTTAAACACAAGATCCTCTTTAATTCAAATCTCAAAGAAACTGAAGAAATTATAACATCACTATAATCAAACATTCATCATAATACAGTCACAACAATCCATGTGAATCAGTCAATCATGAACTCTCTCAGTATCGGAGGAAAATAATATGGAGTAAGAAAGATGACTTATATTAATCAATAAGTCTCAAAAATAAATACATAACCAAAGAACCAGAGCTTCATCAAAACTTTACAATACGGGAGCCTAGCTCAACCATCGACCATAAAAAAAATACTAAAACTACCTATATATACTCATAAAAGTTGCAACCACCGGGAGCATGATTAGACCACTGCATTTAAAATTTTCAGTCAGTGCCTGCTCTGTCAGACTGTGTAGGCCTTCTTAGGTCAGACACGAGCTCGCCTTAGTTATGTGTTTTGCAAAAAAATCCATCCAGAAGGAAACTTTAGATTACCAATCTGCACTCACGACTGTCCTCAACCTGCTTTCCATTTATGGAGTGAGTCGAAGTTTCAACCACCACTCCCATTTCCATTAACTGGCTTCATCGGGATCGTGACGAGGACTGACACCCATGAATTTTCCAAGCGGTTCCCATGACTTCTTTGAGTCAATATCGGCGTCTCGAGGCCATGCAAATCTTCTTTTGTTACAAATACAAATGCTTTCGGCCTTTGACGCAACTTCTTTCCATCTCTCCATATTCAATGTGACCTAGGGCCATGACCTTATGCAATTGCGTGATTACATGCACTACCAGGAGTGGTCTGAAAGAAAACGGCTTTTGTCACCGCAATTCATCATGAACTGCCACGCGTCCCTTTTTTAAAACCACGGTTTCGATTGCGGCCTGCCCCTAAGATTTTAAAACATGCATACCTTCTGACCCCACAATTTGCCATGACCATTGATCTTGCGATTTGAGATTAGGCCCTCTGATCAACGACTCAGCTCTGGTGCTTTTTAGATTGACAGATCAGATTATCCCCTTCAAAACAACAATCGAGATTTGCTTCGCGGATCGACCTTCAGGAATTTCAATTCCCAAACTCCATTTCCCTCCAAGTAAAACCTCCGAAGCTGAGAATATGACAACACGTGGCCCACTTGAATCAAACAACTAAGAATTACTTCAGCCCTTCGGGACTTCGGGACTTCGGCACTTCGGGACTCTTTGCTCCAGTGCTATACTTCACGCAACTCTATAGTTCGAGATAATCGGGAGCCACTAATTTGAAATTCATAGGGGATTTTTGCCATTGAAAACTGGGCCCACCTGTTTGTATTTTAAGCCCAAAATGAGCTGCTATGTATTCCATGCTCAGACACTTCCTATGAAAACCACGAACTTGGATGATATGTTTCCCTTGACAACCATATGTCATAACACATGCCATGCCTTGCCTTGTCATTCCTTTCCTTTCCTTACCATGCCTTGCATTTTCTTTCCTTTCCTCGCCACATCTAGACCTATACCTATACCTAGACACAACTACATTTGTACCCAAAATCCAATGGCTAATTTGTCTGAAATTCGATAGTTATGCATCTAAAATTCGACGAAATTATTTTTGTTTAAGCATCAGTGGGACGTGGTCAATTATTTGACACATAATAGAAGCAGTCGGTTATCTGACTTCCACAGCCGTTGGATCAAATGTTGGGTCATCGATCATTTTTCCCCTATAGCTGTCAGATATCCGACTTCCTGTCAGATCAGTGGTTGGGCCGTCGATCATCCTGCCCCATAGGGTTCAGATATCTGACTCCATAAGGGCGTCAGACCTATGTCGTGGTCGTCGGACTCAAAATTCATGGAGTCGAACCATCCTGTTCCTTGGGTCGTTAGATATCTGACTCCATAGGGCGTCATACCTATGGCATTTCCATCATATTCAAACTTCATGGGGTTGGATATCCGACGACACTATATTGTTGAAAAAAAAAAAAAATGTGTACTCCCCTTAGATTTTTATCAAGTCTCCTATCATCATTTGCACCATTCACTATGTAATTGCCCCAGTATGTAACTACATGAGTAATAATTGGACGATGTCAAGATGATGACAAGATATGAAAATGAAGGACACGCAAATGATAAAAAGATATGGAAGGAAAATAGTTCCTATCAATCATGAGCTAATGGAGTCATAAGGCATTGGATAAATGAGAGAGTGTGTCACAAACAACTACTTTGAAGCAAGTCATATTATAGAAGAGGATTTTTTACCATCTTCTACAAATTAGTAAATAAAGTAACTATTTGATACATTCATATTTAAGCTATGCACTTAAGGTAGAAAGGTCATAATTTGATACATTTGAACCTTAAGTATTTGCTGGAAATATGTTGTAGAAAAATAGTCTTAGGGGCTAAGATTTCCACTCATAAATAAAATTATAAAGGTGTTGTTTTATGGTTTTAATGTGCTTCCAAATATGCAACTTAGTTGATAATAAAAATGAGGACATAGGCATAAATAAATAAAACAAATATAGCAAAAGGGAGAGCCTCCTCAAATTGCTTACTCCTAGATGAATAAATTCATTACTAAGCTTTTATAAAAGAATGACAACAACAAAAATCTACAACAACATGAAAAAYAAATTGAAAGGCATAAATAAACCRTACATCAAAKTGGATCAATACCTCAAKHTTCCATTAATATTCAAGAATGGTTTTTCAAAGGAGTTCCATCAAGCTTCAATTCCTAATATTGATACTTYRTCACTTCTCTAACTCCTAAATATCCAAGTGCCAAATCCCTCATGAAAAGGAGAGAAGCTCCTCTTTATATAGAGGGAAATTCATCTTTGTTACAATAAAATACAATATTTTCTAACTAACTCCATGACAATTCAAATAATAATAAAATAATGTAGTAGTTAAGCAACATCCTATAAAAATAGCACTTGAAGGTGATGTGCCTCCTATAAATGAGTGGTTGACCATGTCAAGTGCTCCATCAAATAGTAAAATAATGCCTCAATAGTGTGCCCCCGAAGATGCTTGCATACAAATACAATAAAATATTCTTAACATGGAGAGTGCTCCATATCCCAAAATAGCAAGTGGTCCACAAGATGCATGATCAATTGTGCAAGACACTGACCAGATGAATGCTCTAGAAGAAAGGCCTGGTCAAGTCTCCAACAAGGAGAAGTGAGACTCCCCCAACCAAAGACCTACATAAAATGATATGCTTCCATGAAGATAAAGGGATCCATAAAGGTGAATCCCCCCAAGTCGATTCAATAGCTCCAAGGAGCCAACATCAAATTTCCATGAATGTGATGAAGATCAGAAAGTGGAACCTTTTACAATATGAGGTGTAACATATTATGAGGTTGTCAATTTTTAAATTTACAAATTTTGAACATGTAAGAGAAATTTGAAAAGCAATTCAGAAGCTACGAATATCTTGAAGCCTTTGGAATGTCACATTCTATATATAAAATCCCCCGTTGATTTGAATTTATGCACACTCCAAATTATCTACAACATTTACAACAAAATCGACAATAAAGTTCCCATGACAAAAACTATTCATCACCATGCACCTAGGAGATTCTATCTTCTAGTACAATTGAAACTTTCTACCATCATATCTATGTGGTCAAACAATGCTCATGTGTGCCCATTTTGTGAGATTGCTTTGGTAAAATTATTGATTGCTTTGGTAAAATTATTGAACCCTAGTCCCATCATACTAAATTTAGGATTGAGGAGGCATTATAATAGGTGGATGAGGACCACTGTAGTCATATAAAGGTAAAATGGCATGAGTAGTGCAATACAGAGGAAATATTGAATATAAGTACCATGCAAGTGAGTAAGATTAGATGGATGGAATATGAAATACATGTACTATGCATGTCATTACTCCCAACCTATGCAATTCAATGACATAATCACTATATTATTACTTGCATAGTTGGAAACCCATTGGAAATTTGAAATATATATAAATGTATTAGTTATATATATGGTTATAATAATAATTTACAATTATTATTTGTATATATGTTTTATAATAGCCATTATTGGATAAAACCATTTTTATGCTAAAATGTCGAAGTGCACATTTAGTAGAGAAGAAGTTGAATATGTAGGCCATATAATTCCAAAGGAGAGAATCAAAGCTAATCCAAATAGAGTCAATGCAATCACATGGTGGCTAAACTTAAAAAATATCTCTAAAGAATATTTTTGGGCTTAAAGGCATATTATTAAAGGTTTGTAAAAAAGTATGCCCACCTAGTAGCATTGCTTTGGAACATGTAAAAGAAAAACTCATTTTAAATGGACAAGGACAAAAAGGGACAAGGAGGTGAGGTGGCTAAAAGAGGTGTTGTGTGTGATTTGGTGCAAAGGTGTACTAAATGTACTTAGTCAATAGGTTGGAATTGTTGGTGCATACAGAAAATAAAAAGTAAAAAATATGTGAGTGAGCAAAGCTAAATCAATTACATCCTTTAACATGTAATAAACGAAAATTTAAAGAGAATGGAAAATAAAACCTTTGAATAATCTTCTCAGTCAACTGCCAATCGATGTGGAGCTAGTGAAGGTGTATTCAAGTAAAGGTGGATTCAAGTAAAGGAAGCCTCTTTTGTGAACCTTCTCACAAAGATAACCAAACAACCAACACTACTAAGAATTTCCAGGCTGGAAGTTTACATGGAAGCAACGTGGCACTTGTGATATTGCAAAACTTATCATGTTGATGTCATATAGGAACCTTGTGAAAGTATTGAAGGATTATGCACACAATCTGCATGGCCCATGAATTGATGTGCCACATAGTCATATCTTTGGTCATTTGAATGATTTGACTTAGATAACTTAGTAATTTCTCATTATTTTATGATTCATGTGCTTCATTGTGTTTGTATAAGTTGATTAGTGATGTCTTTGGTGTAAACACCTTCATTTGTGAAAGTGGACAAAAATAGTGGAACGGAAATGATTCTAAATCATGGATAGGAAATATGACAACAAATGGGGGTATCTAACAAGGGTGCATATACTTGGATGGGGTGAATGATGGAGACTTGATTGCATATGGAGTTTTAACATGGAAATGTGGTGAACCAATGGTTCATCATCCTGAGTCCAAAGGAGGGAAATAAACCAAAGTGTAACTGCTTGAGAGTCCATTGGGAAAATGTTAACAACTATTAAGAGCAAGGTATGAGGCTCATTATKAAACCATAGACTACAAGGACTCCCACTTGTATGAGGAAAAATGACATGGGTGCCAACATGCAAAGCATGCTAAACTAGGGAAACCCGTGTAGGGAGGTGCATTACCATTCAATTAGGGCGAAAAAGGGAGGTTATAAGGGTAAATCCACTCACCAAAACATGGTTGAACTTGAAAAATATTCAAAAGACGACAATAGGTAATTTGGATCATCTAATTTTTATTTCACCTGTGCTAGGTTAGTGCATTTCACTTGATCTACAATTTTGTCTATTCAATTTTCAATTTTGATGGATTTTGGGCCTATAAAACTACATGTTGGGGGTCATAATGAACAACATAGGTATTAAAGCAATAATTGTGCATA
>JZKD02S0076433.1:144436-154577 GCA_000966675.3 Picea glauca
AGGGGTCATAGATTAATGACTTACACTACGCAGTTAATCCCGAAAATAATATCTAGCATTAATCTAATTACAATATCTAATATAATTAATATATAACCTTATAAGAGTAAGAAACATGCTAACTTAGAGGTAAGAACAAGGAAACACCATTCTTTTTTAGGGTCCCTTATAGATAATGCCCCATAAGGGGTCTTCTCATGATTGTTCTATCCCTAAAATGTAGAGGGATGGCCATTCCCTCTAAAAAATTACCCCCAGGTTTTAAAACTTCTCCAACATTATATTTAATAATTTAATATTGGAATTAGGGAAAGATATCTGGGTCCACAACTTCAACTCTTCCACGCAAATCTTCATTCTCATATAACCTGGAGTCCCAGAGTTCTGGAGATCTGGAGGGGACCCACTTGTATTACAACGTAATATAAATACAATGAGTTATTTTGAATTATAATATAATAAATTGCAAATAAAGGGTTATTATATTCAATTATGTTAATTTGATCACAATTGAATATAGTACCATATAATTGATTATATTTATTGTCTATGCAATGTTTGTACAAGGAAAGGTAGGGTTCGAGTCTCCAACAATTATAGCTCATGAGACCCATCAACCAAACATCCAGGAGCCCCAGATCCCCAAACTTCCAGAGTTCCGAAGACCATGAGATGTTTAAGGCATTTAGTCACGGGTTATTCCCTGGTGTACTTTGGCATTTGGAATTGTATTAAATTATGTTTTCTTTTCGTCTTGGGCCTTTCAAGCTCTAGGAACTTTAGCCCCCATTTTCAAAATGATAATGATAATATTAATAATATTAATATTAATCATATGTATATAGACATATATACATATATTTCCATAGTCTTGCATAGTTTTGTTACCTGGAATATTTAAAGGAAAATTATTTTCTCTTACAAAAAAATAAGAAAAGRAAAAAATCTAGTTTTCCAATCTTTATAAAAGGATTTAATAAAAGTTTATATTGCMAGGAAATTTCTCCATTCTGGAAATTAAAAATATAATTATRATCTCTCCCTTCTTGTGTATAAATGAGAAAATTTATTTCCTTATTAGTGTGCTTTACTACTCTTACTAAATTTAAGGAAAATGGTCCTAGRACAAAGATTTACCTCCACAATAAATTTTACATTTCCACCAACATTTACKGCCCACCAAAATTTAAGGGGATTCTTCCCAAATTTAAGAGATTTAACACAAGTTMAACATAAATGTTTATTTATGCCCCAAATAGAATTTTGAGAACTTTTCTATTTTAATTCAATTAGGAAAATTTCATGTTTATTTCCTAATTATTTTTCCTCAATAATTATTCATAAGAACTTATACATTTTTCAATATTTGGGTTGTTCTCATAAAGTGCAAACTGAGATCTGATATCCTCTAAGATTTCTAGCATAGGATTTGAGGACATACTAAAATAGAACACTATTATGTAGAAAAATCACTCTCTCTTCTTTCAGATGTTTTATAGATATTTTTAATTGTTAAGTCATCATTTCCCAAGCATGCATTAAATTGCACAGCATAGTCAACCACAACATCCACTCCCATAAATATTATTTTAACGCACATATAGTCAAGAGATAAGGAGTTAAATCAAATGAGATTCAACTAAGACATTCTCTTTATTTTACTTAGATTTCTCAAGCCACTTCTATCAGAAATCAAACTTACACAATTCTAAAACATAGTATAAAATTTTCTCTAATCTAAACACTCCAAAGATTTAACCAAATATACTTATCTAGGATCCAGAAAGTGTTGCAAATGTTGAAAGGGGTGCCCTTTTCCACCCAACCGTAGGTACAACAACTTCTAGAAGTATTTACCACTAGCTACCCCCTAGCTAGATCATGATGTTCTAAGAGAGATTATTCCTTATGTTCAGCGACAACTAGGGACAAAGATCACTCTCCTCTTCCCACAGGAACTTGGCAGATCAATTTTCTCTCCACCAAGCAAGGGGGTCTGCAATGATTTCTTACTCAGTCACTCATCCTCTCTGCAACCCTGTTTATTATCTTGGATTGAAAATGCTACCCAGTAATTCCCATACCCAAAATAAATTTGTTTTTTCAGTTCTCTTAGAACCAGAGAGCTACATATGCTCTCCCTCCTAAGAAAATGATCACCAAACTCATTCCTATACATCCTCTTGTTGGCAGCCATTTCACATTTTTATCCTATCCTTATAAGATGCCTACACAAGTGTTTTGGAACCATTGATTTTCATCACGATCTTTGCATAAAACAACACTATTATCTTGCGCATTTGCACACCTGCCTTTGTTCTTGTTTTCATGACTACAAGCGTGAAAACTTTGATTTTGAAGTCACGTCAATGGCATTAAAATCGTCACTGGATTATTATGGTCACTCTTGTCTATGTGTTCATTGCACTTCCAATTTAATTATGGTCACACAGTTAGCAAGACACCAAAACTTTTACTCATTTGACATTTTTTTTGTTGTTAATATGATTTGATTTTTATAAGATTGTGATGGTATTCGAATGATTATGATCGAGTCTTTAATACATTGGTGGTTTTATGTCCTATTGCTTTTGATCAAATTCAATGGTTCATAACAACGCATTAATATGATGATTAGACCCTTAATTCGATAGTTTCACACAATGTATAAGTTTTATGGTCAAATCCTTATTCGAAACATTGTTTTGATTTTAAAATTATGCAAACACTATGCTTATGCAAATATTTGGGTCGACTTACCATAGTTTTCGTTAATTGTTTGAATGGCATTGTTTTTAACATTGCAATAGTGATTTGAATCACCATATGCACTGTCGGTTGTACATTGGGATATGACTGTTTTGCATGGGTTTATTGCCTTCCACCACCCTCTCACACTTGGGAATTAATGCCTCCCTTCTATCCCGGGTCACCTCTGTTGGTTTTCGAGGAATCCTGTGAGCTATCGGTCCGGCGTATACCCTATTCAAACCCTTGATCGTTCACCCTGCTCGCTGTGTATTCTCTTCTATGGCACCTGTGGTGCGCATAGAACCAAATGGTATCCAAACTCTGTTGCTATTCAACAATGCCCGTAAAGATTTGAAAAATAGTGGCTGGCTGGTGTTTATCCAAAGATTTGAGGGTTTCAACCTTTCGGTTGCCCAACAGTTCACCCTCACCTTTGACGGATGCAGGGCTAAGGTCGGAGACATACAGCTCGAGCTAAATGAGGAATTCCTAAGCTCAGCTACAGGACTACCAGCTACAGGGAAAAGGTGGTTTAAAAATTCCAAAGTAGATGAGGTGTCGTGGCCGCTCCTATTCACATCACGAAAGATTGTTAGTTGTGATAGAGGTATGCCTATAACTACCCTCAAACCCAGGTGGCACGATCTTTTGGCAATTGTTAAGAAGTTTGTGACCTGCGAAGGTCATTATGGCTTGGTATTTCTGTATCATCTTCGGTTATTGATGAATTTTATAGGCTACCCTCTGAATATGCCACATTATCTTTTGCGTAGTCTGTACAAGATGTCCAAAAGATTCAAGCGTGAGAAGGTTGATAGTATCCTTTTCCATCACTGCTTGATCAAAGTTATTATCGTTCATCATCTAAGCCTTAGTGGTGACTGTTGGCAAGCCTTCCTATCAAGGAATGGCTTTGCCACCCCCGAGGGTGTTATAACGGATAAGTCTGTTATAATGGATAACCTCCTACCCTTTTACCCCCTGTCAAACCCTCGAATTGCCCCGACATGGACCTACCCGATACCATGGCTGACCCGTGTGTTAAAGACAATACTAAGGTCGTCAAGAGGCCTGTGAGGAAGAAAGGTAGAGGTGATATTGTTGTCAACAGTAAGGCAAAGAAAAATGTGCGATGGATATCGAGATGTGCTCGGAACAAGCCCAAGCAGAGCACTGACCAAAAATCTATCATCTTGAGTGAGGATTCAGACTCGAAGATCGAACGTTTCCTAGTCGAGTAATACCCCTATTCTCATGGCCTCTGCTCTATGGAACCCTATGACTATGTTTCCAACTTACCTCCGTGCCTCAAGAATGATCCTAAATTTTCGGGAATTAAGCTTCACAGTGACACCCCTGGAAACTTGAAAGAACCCTCGCCTGTGATGCCAAAGCCCGATCAATCACCATGTACCCAATGCAATTCTTGTCTTGAACATTATTAGATGGACGTCCCCCTATTGCAATCTAAGATCAAATCGTTAGAGGAACGGATAATAGTCCTGTCAAAGGAGAACGACAGGCTACAGGCCAACGAGAAGAAACAAAAAACCACCGGATCAATTGTGTTCAGAAATGTCAAAGCAACAACGGCCATTATCAATTCAAAGTTATCCTGACCGAGTTGTTTTCCTACAGCCCAGGTATGGTTTTTCCACATCGATTTTCTATGATTTTGTTTCAACTAGCATAGCCGATTAGTTCTGTTTGTTTTAAATAGATTCAAAACAGTTAGGTTTACTTCTAATTACCATAAATTATTTCATTATGAATCATGTACGGGAGATTTGTTTGCCAAACTTGGACACAGCTATGATTTGGTTAATGCAATTTTATTGTTCTCAGATTAGTATAAGCGATTGATTTGTTTTTTATTCTGTTTGGTTTGCTTTTGAAACAATTCTGTACATTTGAATTAATATAATCGATTGGGTTTGCTTTCATTTAGTTCTGTTCGAATAGATTCAAGAAACGATTCTGTTTCGTTTTGAATAAATATTTTCATTTGGATTTTGATTGCATTCGATCTGTACAAAAGATGTGTTTGCTAAAATCGTGTAGCTATGTTTTGATTGATACGATTTTGCAAACGATTATGTCAGCCCTGAATTACTTCGATTCATTTCTTTTGGTTTGATTCTGAAATGATTCTGTACGTCTGAATTAGCATAGTCATTTGTATTTAATGTGATGGATTCAAAGTTAGATTTGATACGGCTCTGTTAGTTTGGATTTAAAAAATGATTCTGTTGAGTATTGGATTGACATACTATGTCTATATTGAATTTTTACCAGAGATTTGCTTGATATTCATCTAGGGTCTGTTTCGATTGAAAACACGATTTCGTTTGCTCTCAATTAGCATAGAAGATTTGGTTATTTTTGGCATGAACGATTTCTTTTGGTTTTCAATTAGTAATCAAATATTTGTTTAATAGTTTGAATATATTTCTGTTAGTTTTGGATTAATTTAAAACAGTTTTGTTTTCAAATTAGACCAGCTACAGAATCGTGAGATTCTGTAGCTAGTCTTAAAATTTAGATTTTTGTTAATTTTACAAATAAAATATTATCTAAACTTGTCTATTTTTGTCCACCTTCAGGTACTTACGAATTTCAATGGAAAATTGGGCATGTTGTGGCAGTTTAGGAGATACTTTTGTGATATAGTTTTGTTATAGGTTGTTAGCTTTAGTCAGGAATAGAAAATTGGGAGATTATCCTAGATTTTTTGTAAACAGTGGTTGATAATTCCCACAGGGATGTTTTACCCTGTGGTCTTTAAATACTTGTTATTTTTTGCAATGAACCCATCATCACGGTTGGGAGAACAGACTATGGATTTATGATGATACAAGCTTGGATGAAAGTGGATGTCTTGTAATAGCTTTAGCTTTCAATATATCAAACTTTTATTTCAAGTTTTCTTCATATCAGTTTGCAATTAATTATCGACTACTTTAGCTATCATAATTCGTTGCAGGTTGATGTGATTTGGTTTATGTGTTGTTCATATCTGATCTCTCTTATTTTAAAAGTACAGCAATTACTTTGTTTCATTTAATGAATTAAAGGTTTATCTACTTCGTTAAATGAATCATTTTGCACAAATCTTTGCACACAGATTTATCTAAATGTGATGATTTGTAGATTATAAGATTGTTGTCATTTTTTATGTCTTGTTTGTCCTATCGTTTATATTCAAAGAGCACTGCTACTTCCTATTTACAAGAAGCCTGTGGAGAATTTGATGCAGGTTTCCTCCCATCGAACAGCTGAATCAGATACTTTGCACTGGACAAATTGGAAAGCGTTACTTTAGGTCAGTTTGCTATTTGTTATTTAATAGTTAATTTATTAGTGTTATTTAAGTAGTTTAGATAGATATATATATATAGTTCAGATTTAAAGTTAGAATTATTATTTTAGTTGCTTAGCTTAGATAGTTTTTATTTAATTTCTTTCTCATAAAAGATTATTAAAATAAAAAACAATAGTTTTGCTGTCATAGGACAATTTACAAATGATTTTGCAGATTTTCATTTAAAATCTGTAATCTGTAAATATTGTATATTTGTGATTAAGATTTAATTATGTTAATAAGTGAACATTTAATTTCATAGAATTATTATTGTATAGTATAGACAATAGACTTTATATATTTATTTTAGATTTGTTTATTAGTTTGCTTTAATTTTTGTTTTCATTTGGATTAGTTCCTTTAGTTAGTTTGATTTTGTTTTTCTAGGACTTAGATCGGCCAACGGAGCCGCTAAACCCGTCGGGGTGGATCATCCCAAACGGCTTGGGTTATTTAGACAACCCCAGACTGGATCCACTTCTCCAGTTGACGAGCGTTCATTTTCGCCCATCAACAAATGGCGCTAGAAGGAGGGCCTGAAATTTATTAATGGCACGAGGCAGTCGTAAGACTTCTCCACCACCTAACCTCTCACCTATAGTGACAAGAATTCATTCGAACGACAACATCCCCCCTCAAACAGAAACCACATCAAACGATGATCTATGGATCACAGTTTAACCAACAACCTCAAATCCTATAGGTGGTGACGTACAAGATATTGTTCACCAATCTCTTTTAAGAAGACATAGTGATTTTGCCCGTTTAAGGCAACCAAATTGACCTTTGGACCAACCTTTAGATTTATCTGATATCAGAGAACAACTTGGAGGCACTAACCTCACTTTAAACCTTACAGATCCAATCCTCACTCCTGCTGCAGGAGGATCTGGAATACCACCCTCACCACCTCCATCACCTCCTTCTTCTTCGGGAGAAGACTCTTCTGACGAAGGTAGTTCCCCTTCTCAGCCTTCCACACCGCCTACACCAATGGCCAGCCAGAACAATCCTGCTAGACCTTGGCACGACTAGGATGCAGTATCCGTACCTGGGGCTCAACACCCCTTACCCAAACATCCAGAGAAGTGGCTTCCCAAGTTTGACCCTGACTCTAAACAGATCGTCGAAGATCACATTAAAAATTTTATCTTAGCCATAATACTCCGTAATGTCGAGCACGAAGACGTAGTCTGTAGGTTGTTTCCCTATACTTTCGAGGGCAATTCCTCTACTTGGTACTTTGCCCAGCAAACCCATACCATCGTGTCTTGGGAAAAGTTTGAGTCATGCTTTTTGGACAATTTCGGAGACGATAAGTCTCCGGAAGTCCTAGTTATGGAGATTTCTAGCTTAAGAATGAACCCAAAGGAGAAAATTAAAGACTTTAATCAAAGATTCTTAACACTTAAGAACCAAATCCCTATGGATTCCATGCCTGTCGAGAATCTTATCATGGCATACTATACTAAAGCCTTGCATCAAAGTATATCCATTTGGGTTAAACGATCCAAGAAATCCATGTTGTTAGAGGCCTTCGAAGAGGCCAGGTAGATTGAAAAAGACATTCTTAGTTTAAAAGACACTACTAGCAAAAAAACAGAGACTAGTTCTTCTTCTAAAAAGAAGATCGAAATCCTCCCTAGACCTGCTCAAAATAAAGCACAACCTGGAAGCTCGGATTTAGAAAACCTAACTAAAGTCGTTCAAAAACTGTCAAATCAAGTTATAGACTTGAAAAGGACGGCCGAAGAAGCTTCTTCGAGCAAAGGGCCCTACAAACCCCCATTCAGGAAGCCTTTTCCCACCAACCGACCTAATCCTACTACCGAGGGCCTTAATCTAGAAAGTCTGCAATACGCCATTCAAACAATTCTAGAAGCCCATGATAACTTGATGCCTCCTAAGATTCTTGAGGAGGTTGTTGAACAAGAGACAGTTCAAGAAGAAGAATCTTCTCCGAACATTTTTGGACACTTCTCGGATAGTATCTTTCAAGCTAACTTCGAGACAGTGCATCCCTATAATACTAGGAGTAAGACAACAAACAAGCCTTCTTCCGAAAACACTACGACTTTGCCCCCAAAGCAATCTAAACCAGTTGAGACTAAACAGAGTCATGTAAACCCCAACTTAGATTATGATTTAGTTGAAGATATTAAAAAGTTAAGGGCTAACATTTATGTTTATGAGTTATTGAA
Organism: Picea glauca; assembly: GCA_000966675.3. Taxonomy (NCBI): domain Eukaryota; kingdom Viridiplantae; phylum Streptophyta; class Pinopsida; order Pinales; family Pinaceae; genus Picea; species Picea glauca. The sequence continues at coordinate 152,750 of JZKD02S0076433.1, forward strand.
ATTTTTGTTTCTGCTGCAAAAAATGTTACAAAATATCGCAAAGAATAGCAAAAATGGTAATTCAAGCAGTAACAAGGTTGTTCAGAACAAAGTTCCTCAGAAGAATTCCACTAAGAGTAATCATGATCCTCATGATAAAGGAAGCCTTCTTGTAAATAATGTAACAAATGTAGATAAATTAACTTTAGAGACTGCGAGTAAAAAGCCACAAGCTTCCACCCTTAGTACCCGCATAAATGTACCTCCATTTTTGTTAACTTTCGAAATCTTTAATAGAAACGTGCACAATTGTATGGTAGACTCAGGAGCGTCATCCAATGTGATGCCATGGTCTATATGTCAAAAGATTAACACTGAAGTTGAACCATCCACTTTAAAAATCATCCAACTTGATCGAACTAGTGTTAAAGTTGTAGGCGAATTAAGGAATGTGCTTATAAGATTTTCGTCTAACCCCAAGGTTCATCAAGTTATTGATATTATTGTTGTGGATATTCTAGAAGTGTATGGTCTGTTTTTAAGCAGGGGCTGGTTGGAGCAGCTACACGGCTATTTCGCGATAGATTGGTCTCACCTATGGCTTCCAGAGAACGACAAGCCCAACAAAATCAAGGTAAATCGTGAATGCTACCTTAAGTTCACAGTCACAGATTTGAATGATCCCAACGAACCATTTACACCTTCTGCCGATTCACCCGAAATACAAGGGATGGATACCTTTTTCGGCAATTTCATGTCCGAGACTTCAACTGTCACCAATCCAGAACAACAGTCCGAGATTGTAGCATATGTGTAGCCGGCAGCTTCTACACAACAGTCTCATGCACCCGATAAAAATCAAATTTGGTCTCTTTATTTTGATGGGTCAAAGTCCAAGGAAGGAGATGGTGCAAGCTGCGTCATTATTGATCTGGCAGGTAACAAAACCTTGATTGCATGTAGGTTAGAATTTGAATGTACTAATAACACAGCAGAATATGAGGCTTTACTGCAGGGCCTCAGAAAAGCTTTAGATATGAACATTCAAAACTTGGTTGTCTTTGGCGATTCAGAAATCATGGTTAGACAGGTAAGAGATTCTATCCACTGTCTATCTCTGCATCTTAAAAGCTACCAATCCGAGGTATGGAATTTAATGAATAAATTTTCCGCTTTCAATATAAATTCTATTTTGAGATTGAATAATTCTGAAGCTGATCTATTAGCTAACGTAGCTTCCAAACTCTTTCCTGCAGAAGGCTTGTCCCCAGACGCATTCTCCATCGAACTATTTTTCAGGCCATCCGTTCCCGACAACATCACAAATTGGAGAGTCTTCGACGATGATCAGCAGATTATTAACTTCTTGCATATGGAAGAAACTATTCAAGGCGCGGTGATCGACAAATGCACTCACGACGACAATTTGCGCGATTTCACGGTAATACCAGATCCGAGATCTCCTGAATCTTCATCGGACATGGTAAATTCGATCCCTAAGTCTGTAGTTAGATTAGAGAAATTTTACGATCTTCAAGATAAATTCAAAAAATCGATCAATTGTAAAACCAATAGTTCCTCGTTATCATATGAAAAGGTAAACTTAGGAACTAATGACAATCCTCAGTGCATTAATTTAGGGGTGGGGTGTTCTGAACAAGAAAAGGCCGCATTTATTAAATTGTTTAAATAATTTAAAGATGTTTTTGTGTGGACGTATGATGACCTCAAAAATTTTGACCCTAACATCATACAACACGTCATTCCTATGAAACCCCAAACCTTACCCTTTCAACAAAAGTTAAGAAAAATGCACCCTAAGCTCGAACCGACCATCAAAAAAGAATTA
>JZKD02S0076433.1:177251-193844 GCA_000966675.3 Picea glauca
TTCTCAAGTAGAGGTAAATCATGAACATCATCAATGTCGTCATTTTCATGATCATCATCGTGATCCATTCTAACATTAAATGTATCATGGATAAATGTATTTGTACCATCATCTTTAAATATGTTATCAACATGATCATTGTCTTCCATATGATCATTAACATGATCTTCAGTATTCTCAGCTCCATGTTCCTTCAACACTTGTTCTGCAACCACATTCTCCATGTGTAGATATTCTCTAGGAGGCCTTTCCTTTATAATTACAAACCATCAAAAGATATTAGTGTATATATAACAAATATAAAAATGATACATACATTTACAAAAATGATAAATATAAAGACATATATAATGAACAAATTACCAATGGACGATATTCATGCCCCCCATCAACATGTCCATGTTCCCTATCTTAACACTAAGTAAATTGATTGGTTGAAGAAGCAACCCACAAAGGTAACCACAAAACCACTTTAGAAGTGGAAACTATCCCTTTCAGTTCAGAGAGGGATCTCTCTTGTCACTTGGTCTCTTGGAAGATGAATCTTCTCTAAAGGATTAATTAATCTTGGCCTTGTGCTAGTGTTTCCTCTGCAAGCTTGTAATCAGAGGTTATATTTCTGGATGAGGACCTTGTTAAGGGGGCTATAGGTTTAATCAAACCCATAGTATTAGGACCTTTCATGATTTCCTTCTCTTTACAAGCTTATAGAATCTTTGAGGATAATTCCTTCTTTGAAACTGTTGCATCTTGTGGAGTACGAATATCAGAACCCTTCTTAGCCAACCTTATTTTGGCCTCCTTGTTATCATGAAAAATATGACTTATAACATGTTGATCTTCCTTAATTTGTTTTTGTAGCTCCTTGATTTCTTGATCTTTCTCCTCTGGTTGCACTTGATGTTCATCCATTTCCTGATTTGAGTGTTCAATAGGTTTTGTATGCAAGCTAGGAACAAGTAGTCTTCTGGCCACTGACCTTGTGGTTGGGCTACTTACTCTAGGTATTTCCTCCACCTCATCAGTGAATTGTAGCCTCTTACCCTTTTTATTAGCTATATGTCTTGGTGATGAATCATCAATCTCCTTTCCCTTGCATTTTTCATGTTCTGTAGATCCTTTGTCTTTCCCACTTGAGGCTCTAGATGCCACTTTCTCAACAAATGAGGGTGTGTCTCCTTTTGGATCTAGAGAAATGTTAGTCAAGGCCAATAAGGAGTCCCATTCTCTGTTCAACTTCCTAAGTTCTTCCACCACTAACAATTTTACCCAGGAGAAATGAAACAAACTACTCTTAATATGATCAACCCTAACTTGTACTTTGTCTGCCATTTTTCCTAGGCTTCTGTATAGGTAGAAAGGAAAATTCAAGGGGCTCTTCCCTGTGAAATGCATGAAACGTTTTATGTGGTAAAGGTGTACCCTACCAAATGTTCCCTCACAAGTGAAATAGAGTTGGACTACTCTTAACAACCTTTCATAGTGATCCAGTATGCATTCTCTTGGAATGGTGGTGCCAAACCTCTAGTTTTTATACTTAGGTTTAAGGAAATCAATATAAAAAGATGGATCAAGAGGCATACCTTTGAACCAATTCTCTCCCTGGACTAGAATTTATGTTGAAGCAACCACTGTGTCCTCTGATACCTAGATGGTAATTTCATCAACTCTTTTTTGGATGCCATTGAAATTGAGAGAGAACGCCTTTTTCACCTGTGCATTGTAACCATGGTTCTTCTCACAAAACCTTATACATTGAGCCTGCTCAAATGAAACCCTAAACGTTGGATCATAATTCACTAGCTCTAAATTTTGTGGCTCACACCTCAACACACTACCTCCTTTGTTGTATTTCTTCCTTCCTTGAGTGGTCATGTTGTAGTTATAGGCTTAAACAAAGACTGGTAAGGACAGAGAGGTTCAACCGCTAAAGCTCAGACATGCAATGTATACAACAAATGACAGGGTTAGGGTTTGTTTCTAATGTGTCAATGGATCTAATAAGATGATGATAAATTCTTTGGATCAGATGTATGTAGGCACAAGTTGTTTGATAAACACAATATAGAGTGTTTAAATCTTTCACAGCAAAAATTGGGAATACAAAGGATGCCTAGCATGCGCAAAGTGTAGATTCTGACCTTGTACAATATCTACTGCAAACAAATATTCATAAAAAGAACAGAAAAGATACAATGGAAAATACAAACATTACACATATATTTTTCCCCTAGAAACCCAAACTGGGAAAACCAACATATTCTATATTCATTCATGTGTTACATTGTTTACAATACAATATACATGTAGGAGCCAGCGACATCCAAAACCCTAACCCAATGACCTGGATTAGTCCAAAACCCTAATTCCTTAATCGAAAATAGAAAACCATCGGAAACAACCATGTGCCGAAAAACCACCTAAATACGTGACACATTTCCCGAGGTGGGTGACACATTTCCCGAGGCAAGTGACACTACTACTCGTGTAAAGAATATAACACATACCCAACACAGAGGATGCGTAGTGTGCTATCAAGTATTTTCATAGTGGGTGGAGTAATTCAATTTTGATGTGGAGCAGAGGTCTTATCGCTAGAGGAGGATGTTGTGCAATGAGAAATAGGTGATAAAAGACAAATTTCAGCTAAGAAAATGATGTTTTGAAGAAGATAGGTTCGTTTGGGATGACAAGAAACTTTGGGTAGCACCTAGGTACTTGTGCAACGTCTTTACACAACGTGTGCAACTTTATGCAATTTAAGTACAAAAACCACTCCATAGGTAGTAAAAATTCCATAATGATCTATAATGACCCTCAAATATACACAATATATCATTATGCTCCATGACATATAAAAAAAAACCACTTCTCCTAAACCTATGACTTGACTCTTTTCCACATGCCAATTAGATTTTATTTGAAAATGACCCAATGACCTTGACAACACTCAAGAGACACAACTACTAGAAGACACACACACACACACTCAATGACTCAAATTGGAATGTATTGGTCTTCTCAAGACCAAGGCATGACTTTGCAAACTGTTGAAAACCCTACAAATGTACCTTGAAAATATTGATTCTAACATTTGGCTCTAATGGGTATGTTTCCCTCCCCGTGAGGCAACAAAGAACAACATACCAAGTGCCTTATCCATTGGGCTTTATTTTGACTCAAAAGGACTCTAAAAATGAAAAAATAAAATGACAGAAAAAACATTTTTTCAAACTTGACATCATATAGCTAAACTCAACAGAACCTTAGGGCCTTCACTTCGGGCTTCAATTTCTGTTGAAATGAAAAAATTCAACTGTTCTATCTAAAAAATAAAAACGGTTATTTACAATGAGATGAAAATATCAAAATTCTTTAAGTAAAGTAGTGTTTGAGAAACCTGCCATTCACATGTCCTCCACCAATGAGATCTCATTGAGCTCTTGCAGCAGATAAGCATTGCTCCCATGATAAGCAACAATTTTGAATGGTCCCGGCCAGAGGTAGTCAAACTTTCCACTTTCCATGATTCCCCTTATCTTCATTTCTTGCATCCCATTTCAACACCAGATCATCTACTTTGAAATCATCAATCTTTGTATGTTTGTCAAAGACCCTTTTCGTTTTGTCCTAATGTAGTTGTGTGTTGTTGAACACTTGTTCTCTCATTTGTTGTATATGGATCAATTTATTGATCCTTCTTTGAGAATCATTTGGTTCAACTTCCTGTTCTTGCATCAATTTCATAACAGGTAGCCCTGATGAAGTAGGGAAAACTGCATCTGTGCCATATACAATCTAAAAATATGATGTAGAAATAGATCTATTGGTCATGATCCTATCATCCCACATTGCATAAATAAGTTTCTTGTGCCAAGCCTTCTTATTTTCCTGTAACAACTTTTTTATAATTCTTGTCATTCTCTTGTTGGATGACTCAGCTAATCCATTGCCTTGTGGGTAATAAGATATGGAATGACCAAGGGTGATGTTGTAATCACTGAAAAACTTTTTCATTCTCTTGGACTTGAATGTTGTTGCATTATTGGTTATTATTTTGACTGGGCATCCAAACCTAGATAGAATGTTTATTTCCATAAATTGAAAAAAGACAACATTAGTATCTTTCCTTGTTGGGACTGCTTCAATCCATTTGGTGAAGTAGTTTGTAGCTGTCAATATCCATCTATGTTGAGCTGAAGATGGTGAATGAATCTCTCCTATAAAATCAAAGCCCCATTGCCTAAATGGTGCTTCAACAAAAATGGGTTTTAATGGCAAGGGCAACAATTTCCTTTTGCCATAAAAAATATGACATTCATGACAGCTTGACACTTCCTTATACACATCAGAAAAAATGATGGGCCAATAAAATCCTTCCCTTGGTATCTTATGCACAATGGTTTTCCAATAATGGTTCCCTCCACAATCACCCTTATGGAATTATTTGATGGCATGTTTTACCTATCCTTCCAATAAGCAACTCAACAAAATTCCCCCTGGTTCCTTCCAATGCAGAGAACCCTCAAGAATACAAAATGTTGTTGCTTTCAACTTCAGAAACCTAGATTTGTTTTTTCTTAGTTTAGGAGGAGCTTGTAAATTTATTAACACATAAATAATATCAACATACCACGGAGATTAAAGTTATTTCTGGGATACTTGTGTGATTGTTTCCTCTTTTGAATTTTTTTATAAGTCGGCAATAAAATTTATCCCCAAGACATCATCATTTGACTGCATCATTAGTTTGGCAAGCCCTTGGCCTTTGATCAGATTTTTAGGCTTTATCTCCATATCATATTCTAGAAAAACAACAATCCATTTGCCTCTTCTTCCTCCAGGGTCAGACTGAATCAGGATTTCTTTCACAACATTGCTAGGTACATAAGCAACAACATGAGAATGTAGAATGTAAATTTTGAATTTTTTGAGGGCTTTTACCAGTGCATATGCTTGCTTCTCCATGATTTCATACTTCAACGGAGAATCTCTTAAAGTTCTGATGTAATAGGATATGGGACTTTTAAAATTATGTTCATCTTTCTGCAACAAAACACCAACAATAGTGTGCTATGATGCAAAAGAAAATAAGATGAAATCCTTTGCATAGTCTGAACTAGCTAGTATTGGTGCTTTGATCAATGCTACCTTTATATCTTCGAAGGACTTCTTGGATTTTGGAGTCCACTTTATTTCATTTCCTTTTTTGAGCATGTTGTTAATGTACTTTATGATTTCAACCATATTAGGGATAAACCTCCTTAGAAAGTTTACTCTTCCAAGAAAAGATTGTACTCCTTTTTTCTTCTAGGTGTGTCAATTTTCAGAATTGCAACCACCCTACTAGGATCTATCTTTATTCATTCTTTAGAGATGATACGACCAATTAGTTTACCCCATTGCATTCCAAAGTCAGATTTCTTGGGATTTAATGAAATTCCAAAATTCCTACATTTATGAAAAAACCTTTTCAAATGTTTTAGATGCTCATCATCAGAATCTGAAAACACAACAATATAATCTAAATAAATGACAATGAACATATCTTTTTCATTAGCAAAAGCTATATCCATATCCCTTTGGAATTTTTCCCCTGCATTAATGAGCCCAAAAGGCATTTTGGCATACATGAATGTACCCCAGGGTGTTGTGAAGCATCTCTTCTCTTGATCATCAGGATGCACCATGATTTGGTTGTATCCAGAAAAGGCATCAAGCATTGACATTTTCTATGATCCAACAACTTTCTACAAAATGTGGTCCATCTTGGGAAGAGGATAGTTATCTTTGAGGGAAACCCTATTCAGATTATGAAAGTCTACACATAACCTTATTTCACCACTTTTCTTTCTGACAAGAACTAAGTTAGCCAACAATTTAGAGAATCTTAAAGACATTATAATATCAACATCAAACAACTTTCTTACCTCTTTCTAAATTAATAGAAACAATAAAGGGTTAATCCTCCTCAGTTTTTGTTTGAAAGGTTTTTGGTCCTCTTTTATTGGAATTATATGTTGAATAAACGTAGTGTCATAAACCTTCAAATCCTCATAGCTCCAGGAAAAACCATCTGGAAAATCCTTCATTAGGATGATATATATTTCCTTGATTTCTAGACTGGGTGTCTTGGACAATTTGATTATTTTAGGAATTTCATGAGTCCCAATGTTACAATCCTCAATTTCTTCATCGTTAGAAGTGACTTTGGGGTTCCTTGCCACATCATTATTGTCAAAAATATTCTCCAATGGAACCAAGCCCTTGGGAATTATATTATTTTTAAGTTGGACAATGTCTCTACCAGTAATCTGATTTTGGAAACAATCATCATTTGAAAACATGGTTGCATCTTCTTCCTGATCATAACAATTTTCATCATCAATATTTGAATTGGAAAATTCATCAGTAATTTGGAGAAATCTTACCACATGTTTGTCATCCTAAAAAAATTCCCTATACTTGATGTTATCAGGTACTGTTGGTCTTTGCTTGACTTCAATATCATATTTTCTATTAGGAAAGATAGGAATCTTGAAAACATAGGCTGAAGTGGCTAATGCATCAACAATCAAATTTCTCCCTCTTGGAATCATCAAGAGATTATATTCTATAAAACTTTCCAATAGATCAAGAACTATATTTCTATATTCCCTCAACCTAGGATGTTTTGATTGATAGATGCCTTTAACCTGATTTATGACAAGCTCAGAATCTCCATGAACAACTATTCTCTTGGCCCCCAAAATTTTCAATGTATTCAAACCCAAAATTAATGCCTCATACTCAGCCATATTATTTGTGCAGTCAAAAGAAAATTTGTAAGAGCAACGTTTTGAACCTGATTTAGGAGGAATTATCCAAACACCTACTCCATCTCCCTCTTTATTTGCAGCTCCATCAAAATTCATATTCCACATTTCTTCATCCTCATTGTGTTGTGGTTCTGAAATTTTCCCTACTTGATGATCTACCTCATCTTTCACAGGGAGTTCAACAGTTTTTGGATCTTCTTCTTCAAAGCACAAGTCATTGTAAAAAATTGAAGAACCAACCTCAGTGTCAATAGAATAAATAGGATGATTGTTTGGTTTTCTCTTGTTGCTCACTATGTAGTTCACTAGTACTTCCTTGTATAGTCTCATTTCTTGGCCAAAAAATGGTATGGTTTCATAGGACATGTCCATCTATAGAGTGCCCTTCAACTTTGCATCCCATGACCTTGAAAACAACATGCCAAACTTTGGAGGGATGTYAGCAACAACTACATCCATGACCARATTCTTTGATGGAATTTGAGATAGAGACACAACTAGATCTTTGATTAATCCCAAACACTTTACCTTCCTTGAATCAAATTAGAAAATATCTTTGTAAGGTCTAGTGATGTCCAAACCTAGTTCATCCATGATTACCTTTCGCATCAAATTATGAGATTCTTCAGAAACTAACATTGTATTGTGTAAGGTCATATCATCAATTTTAAGGCTGACATAGAAGGGAGGTACATCACCGTCATCACCACTTTCTTCCACACGTGGACCAAATAATATTGCAGGGTGATCATCTTGCACATTCAAAGTATCAGATGCTTCTTCCATTTTTCATCATTTTGATGATTTGACTTCTATATTCACCATTTCTTATCAGAACATTGAAAGGAACATATTTTTTTATTTTTTCCATTTCACTTTCAAAGATAAAAGGAAATTGAGTTTTTTCTACCTCTTTGATGACTGCATCCCTTTTTGTCTCTGGTACCTTCTTNTAGTGTCTGGTAGGTAGAGATCTCAAGGAAGCAAAGGCTAGGTAGGTGATGAACGTTCAGTTTTTTAACTTGTTGTGGTAGGATGGAAGAAAGAGGAAACACATAACAACAATCAAAGCACCATGAAAGATGAATTATGAAGAGTTAAGAAAGAACAATTTTTTTTTAAATTGTTTGACTCTAAAGCACCATTTAGATGAATTTCAAACCCTTTGATACCCAATTTAAACATATGAAAAGTTGCAGATGAAAGGTAAAATAAACTAGAATAACATACATGAAAGGAAACACATACTTTAGATCATCACCACAATAATATTTGGTATGAAAAAGCCTTGGACATCTGCACTAGTATTTCATTCAAATTTAGAAATTTGTACAATATTCAGATCAGATTTTTCCTTTGTGCTTTTTCCAACCCTTAGCACATTCAAAATGATCAAATATATAGATAAACTACATTCCTAGGCTAGATAAGTTGAACTCCTCTGCTATCATATGATTTTGGATTTGATTACATAAAAAAGAAAACAAATTCTATACTACTTGCTAAAAATAGCAAAGTCGCCTTGACCATATTAATGCATACAATATTCTCTAACAAAAAGAGATCTCCGACATATTTTTGAATTGAAACTGATGTGAGTCACCCTGGGACAGTTCGAGATGAATATTGAAGCGATCTAAGCAATGACAAAGCTCCATGTCATATTTTTGAAGCGAGTTGTTGAAACACGATGTGTAACTACAACCTACAACAATTGCGTAGCGAGCTTTACACAACGTGTGGGTTTTCATTAGAAAAATATGTTTAGGAAGTGGTTGCAATACTTATGAAGGTTCTGCATCACTGTTATATGATTTACCCATCAATTCACAATGTCCTTCAACATCCTATGTACCTACAACATTTGTGTATCATGAGATCGCTACGCAAGTGTTGCACAATGCAATTTTCTAGTCAAAATAAATAAATAAAATGATCATTTGTGTTTGTTCAAAAATAAAAATTGTGAAGATGTGAATCTTATAACTCATCTACCTCTCCCAGAAGGTCCAACTTCCCTCTAGATTCATCATCACCCTTCATATTTAGTTTTAGAGACATGTTTTCCTTTCTTAATGACATATTTTTCCTTTTCAAATTACCCACTTGCCTAAATAGTAATGCATTCCTTCTCATATTTGAGTGAGCATTTGTGAGTGTTTCACAAGCATTGTTGATGGCTGGTCCACACTCAGATTTTTGTTGAAACCTTAGATCAGATTCTCTTTTACTCTCCCTGAGCTGAATGATTTGGTCTTGAGCATCCCTGAATTGTGTATTTATCCATTTGATGGTTTTCTCACCCTCTCCAGGTGAAGTATAAGTCTTCTCAACTATTGTAGGCTGGCCTTGTGCTAGTGTTTCCTCTGCAAGCTTGTAATCAGAGGTTATATTTCTGGATGAGGACCTTGTTAAGGGGGCCATAGGTTTAATCAAACCCATAGTCTTAGGACCTTTCATGCTTTCCTTCTCTTTACAAGCCTATGGAATCTTTGAGGATGATTCCTTCTTTGAAACTGTTGAATCTTGTGGAGTATGAATATCATAACCCTTCTCAGCCAACCTTATTTTTGTCTCCTTGTTATCATGAAAAATATGACTTATAACATGTTGAGCTTCCTTAATTTGTTTTTGTAGCTCCTTGATTTCTTGATCTTTCTCCTCTAGTTGCACTTGATCTTCATCCTTTTCCTGATTTGAGTGTTCAATAGGTTTTGTATGCAAGCCAGGAACAAGTAGTCTTCTAGCCACTGACCTTATGGTTGGGTTGCTTACTCTAGGTATTTCCTCCACCTCATCAGTGAATTGCAGCCTCCTACCCTTTTTATTAGCTATATGTCTTGGTGGTGAATCATCAATCACCTTTCCCTTGCATTTTTCATGTTTTGCGGATCCTTTGTCTTTCCCACTTGAGGCTCTAGATGTCACTTTCTCGGCACATGAGGGTGTGTCTCCTTTGGGATCTAGAGAAATGTTAGTCAAGGCCAATAAGGAGTCCCATTCTCTGTTCAACTTCCTAAGTTCTTCCACCACTAACAATTTTACCAAGGAGAAATGAAACAAACTACTCTTAATATGATCAACCCTAACTTGTACTTTGTCTGCCATTTTTCCTAGGCTTCTGTATAGGTAGAAAGGAAAATTCAAGGGGTTCTTCCTTGTGAAATGCATCAAATGTTTTATGTGGTAAAGGTATACCCTACCAAATGTTCCCTCACAAGTGAAATAGAGTTGGACTACTCTTAACAACCTTTCATAGTGATCCAGTATGTATTCTCTTGGAATGGTGGTGCCAAACCTCTAATTTTTATACTTAGGTTTAAGGAAATCAATATAGAAGGATGGATCAAGAGGCATACCTTTGAACCAATTCTCTCCCTAGATTGGAATTTATGTTGCAGCAGCCACTGTGTCCTCTGATACATGGATGGTAATTTCATCAACTCTTTTTTGGACGCCATTGAAATTGAGAGAGAACGCCTTTTTCACCTGTGCATTGTAACCATGGATCTTCTCACAAAACCTTATACATTGAGCCTGCTCAAATGAAACCCTAAACGTTGGATCATAATTCACTAGATCTAAATTTTGTGGCTCACACCTCAACACACTACCTCCTTTGTTGTATTTCTTCCTTCCTTGAGTGGTCATGCTGCAATTATAAGCTTAAACAAAGACTGGTAAGGAAAGAGAGGTTCAACCGCTAAATCTCAGACATGCAATGTATACAGCGAATGACAGGGTTAAGGTTTGTTTCTAATGTGTTAATGGATCCAATAAGATGATGATAAATTCTTTGGATCAGATGTATGTAGGCACAAGTTGTTTGATAAACACAATACAGAGCATTTAAATCTTTCATAGAAAAAATTGGGAATACAAAGGATGCGTAGCATGTGCAAAGAGTAGATTCTAACCTTGTACAATATCTACTGCAAACAGATATTCAGAAAAAAGAACAGAAAAGATACAATGGAAAATACAAACATTACACATATATTTTTCCCCTGGAAACCCAAGCTGGGAAAACCAACATATTCTATATTCATTCATGTGTTACATTGTTTACAATACAATATACATGTAGGATCCAGCGACATCCAAAACCCTAACCCAATGACCTGGATTAGTCCAAAACCCTAATTCCTTAACTGAAAATAGAAAACCATCGGAAACAACCATGTGCCGAAAAACCACCTAAATACATGACACATTTCCCGAGGCAGGTGACACGTTTCCCGAGGCAGGTGACACTACTACTCGTGTAAAGAATATAACACATACCCAACACAGAGGATGCATAGCGTGCTATCAAGTATTTGCATAGTGGGTGGAGTAATTCAATTTTGATGTGGAGCAGAGGTCTTATCGTTGGAGGAGGATGTTGTGCGATGAGAAATAGGTGATAAAAGACAAATGTCAGCTGAGAAAATGATGTTTTGAAGAAGATAGGATCATTTGGGATGATAAGACACTTTGGGTAGCACCTAGGTACTTGCACAACATCTTTACACAATGTGTGCAACTTTATGCAATTTAAGTACAAAAACCACTCCATAGGTAGTAAAAATTCCATAATGATCTATAATGACCCTCAAATATACACAATATATCATTATGCTCCATGATATCATAAAAAAAAACCACTTCTCCTAAACCTATGACTTGACTCTTTTTCACATGCCAATTAGATTTTATTTGAAAATGACCCAATGACCTTGACAACACTCAAGAGACACAGCTACTAGAACACACACACACACACACACACACTATGACTCAAATTGGAATGTATTGGTCTTCTCAAGACCAAGGCATGACTTTGCAAACTATTGAAAACCCTGTAAATGTACCTTGAAAATAATGATTCTAACATTTGGCTCCAATGGGGATGTTTCCCTCCCCGTGAGGCAACAAAGAACAACATATCAAGTGCCTTATCCATTGGGCTTTATTTTGACTCAAAAAGACTCTAAAAATGAAAAAATAAAATGACAGACAAAACATTTTTTCAAACTTGAAATCATATAGCTAAACTCAACAGAACCTTAGGGCCTTCACTTCGGGCTTCAATTTCTGCTGAAATGAAAAAATTCAACTGCTCTATCTAAAAAATAAAAATGGTTATTTACAATGAGATGAAAATATCAAAGTTCTTTAAATAAAGTAGTGTTTGAGAAACCTGCCATTCACAGGTCCTCCACCAATGATATCTCATTGAGCTCTTGCAACAAATAAGCATTGCTCCCATGATAAGAAACAATTTTGAATGGTCCCAGCCAGAGGTAGTCAAACTTTCCACTTTCCATGATTCCCCTTATCTTCATTTCTTGCATCCCATTTCAACACCAGATCATCTACTTTGAAATCATCAATCTCTGTATGTTTGTCAAAGACCCTTTTCGTTTTGTCCTGATGTAGTTGTGTGTTGTTGAACACTTGTTCTCTCATTTGTTGTATATGGATCAATTTATTGATACTTCTTTGAGAATCATTTGGTTCAACTTCCCGTTCTTGCATCAATTTCATAACGGGTAGCCCTAATGAAGTAGGGAAAATTGCATCTGTGCCATATACAATCTGAAAAGATGATGTAGAAATAGATCTATTGGTCGTGATCCTATCATCCCACAGTGCATAAATAAGTTTCTTGTGCCAAGCCTTCTTATTTTCCTATAACAACTTTTTTATAATTCTTCTCATGCTCTTGTTGGATGACTCAGCTAATCCATTACCCTGTGGGTAATAAGCTGTGGAATGACCAAGGGTTATGTTGTAATCACTGCAAAACTTTTCCATTCTCTTGGACTTGAATGTTGTTGCATTATTGGTTATTATTTTGACTGGGCAGCCAAACCTAGATAGAATGTTGCTTTCCATAAATTGAAAAAAGACAACATTAGTATCTTTCCTTGTTGGGACTGCTTCAATCCATTTGGTGAAGTAGTTTGTAGCTGTCAATATCTATCTATGTTGAGCTGAAGATGGTGGATGAATCTCTCCTATAAAATCAAAGCCCCATTGCCTAAACGGTGCTTCAACAAAAATGGGTTTTAATGGCAAGGGCAACAATTTCCTTTTGCCATAAAAAATATGACATTCATGAGAGCTTGACACTTCCTTGTACACATCGGAAAAAATGATGGGCCAATAAAATCCTTCCCTTGGTATCTTATGCACAATGTTTTTCCAATAATGTTTCCCTCCACAATCACCCTTATGGAATTATTTGATGGCATGTTTTACCTCTCCTTCCAATAAGAAACTCAACAAAATTCCCCCTGGTTCCTTTCAATGCAGAGAACCCTCAAGAATACAAAATGTTCTTTCTTTCAAATTCAGAAACCTAGATTTGTTTTTTCTTAGTTCAGGAGGAGCTTGCAAATTTATTAACACATAAATAATATCAACTTACCACGAAGATTCAAGATATTTATGGGATACTTGTGGGAATGTTTCCTCTTTTGAATTTTTTTATAAGTCAGCAATAAAATTTATCCCTAAGACATCATAATTTGACTGTGTCATCAGTTTGGCAAGCCGTTGGCCTTTGATCGGATTTTTAGGCTTTATCTCCATATCATATTCTAGAAAAACAACAATCCATTTTCCTCTTCTCCCTCCAGGGTCAGACTGAGTCAGGATTTCTTTCACAACATTTCTAGGTACATAAGCAACAACATGAGAATGTAGAATGTAAATTTTGAATTTTTTGAGGGCTTTTACCAGTGCATATGCTTGCTTCTACATGATTTCATACTTCAATGGGGAATCTCTTAAAGTTATGATGTAATAGGCTATGGGACTTTTAAAATAATGTTCATCTTTCTAAAACAAAACACCAACAATAGTGTGCTATGATGCAAAAGAAAATAAGATGAAATCCTTTGCATAGTCTGGACTAGCTAGTATTGGTTCTTTGATCAATGCTACCTTTAAATCTTCGAAGGACTTCTTGGATTCTGGAGTCCACTTTATTTCATTTCCTTTTCTAAGCATGTTGTTAATGTACTTTATGATTTCAACCATATTAGGGATAAACCTCCTTAGAAAGTTTACTCTTCCAAGAAAAGATTGTACTCCTTTTTTCTTCTAGGTGTGTCAATTTTCGGAATTGCAACCACCCTGCTAGGATCTATCTTTATTCATTATTTAGAGATGATACAACCAATTAGTTTACCCTATTTCATTCCAAAGTTGGATTTCTTGGGATTTAATGAAATTCCAAAATTCCTGCATTTATGAAAAACCCTTTTCAAATGTTTTAGATGCTCATCATCAGAATCTGAAAACACAATAATATAATCTAAATAAATGACAATGAACTTATCTTTTTCATCAGCAAAAGATATATCCATATCCCTTTGGAATTTTTCCTCTGCATTCATGACCCCAAAAGGCATTTTGGCATACATGAATGTACCCCAGGGTGTTGTGAAGCATCTCTTCTCTTGATCATCAGGATGCACCATGATTTGGCTGTATCCAGAAAAGGCATCAAGCATTGACATTTTCTATGATCCAACCACTTTCTGCAAAATGTGGTCCATCTTGGGAAGAGGATAGTTATCTTTGAGGGAAACCCTATTCAGATTCTGAAAGTCTACACATAACCTTATTTCACCACTTTTCTTTCTGACAAGAACTAAGTTAGCCAACAATTTAGAGAATCTTAAAGACATTATAATATCAACGTCAAACAACTTTCTTACCTCTTTCTCAATTAATGAAAACAATAAAGGGTTAATCCTCCTTAGTTTTTGTTTGAAAGGTTTTTGGTCTTCTTTTATTGGAATTATATGCTGAATAAACTTAGTGTCATAAACCTTCAAATCCTCATAGCTCCAGGAAAAACCATTTGGAAAATCGTTCATTAGGATGATATATATTTCCTTGATTTCTAGACTTGGTGTCTTGGACAATTTGATTATTTTAGGACTTTCATGAGTCCCAATGTTACAATCCTCAATTTCTTCATCATTAGAAGTGACTTTGGGGTTCCTTGCCACATCATTATTGTCAAAAATCTTCTCCAATGGAACCAAGCCCTTGGGAATGATATTATTTTTAAGTTGGACAATGTCTCTACCAATAATCTGATTTTGGAAACAATCATCATTTGAAAACATGGTTGCATCTTCTTCCCGATCATAACAATTTTCATCATCAATATTTGAATTGGAAAATTCATCAGTAATTTGGAGAAATCTTACCACCTGTTTGTCATCCTAAAAAATTTCCCTATACTTGATGTTATCGGGTACTGTTGGTCTTTGCTTGACTTCAATATCATATTTTCTATTAGGAAAGATAGGAATCTCGAAAACAGAGGCTGAAGTGGCTAATGCATCAACAATCAAATTTCTCCCTCTTGGAATCATCAAGAGATTATATTCTGTAAAACTTTCCAATAGATCAAGAACTATATTTCTATATTCCCTCAACCTAGGATGTTTTGATTGATAGATGTCTTTAACCTAATTTATGACAAGCTCAGAATCTCCATGAACAACTATCCTCTTGGCCCCCAAAATTTTCAATGTATTCAAACCCAAAATCAATGCCTCATACGCAGCCATATTATTTGTGCAATCAAAATAAAATTTGTAAGAGCAACGTTTTGAACCTGATTTAGGAGGAATTATCCAAACACCTGCTCCATCTCCCTCTTTATTTGTAGCTCCATCAAAATTCATATTCCACATTTCTTCATCCTCATTGTGTTGTGGTTCTGAAATTTTCCCTGCTTGATGATCTACCTCATCTTTCACAGGGAGTTCAACAGTATTTGGATCTTCTTCTTCAAAGCACAAGTCATTGTAAAAAATTGAACAACCAACCTCAGTGTCAATAGAATAAATAGGATGATTGTTTGGTTTTCTCTTGTTGCTCACCATGTAGTTCACCAGTACTTCCTTGTATAGTCTCATTTCTTGGCCAAAAAATGGTATGGTTTCATAGGACATGTCCATCTATAGAGTGGTCTTCAACTTTGCATCCCATGACCTTGAAAACAACATGCCAAACTTTGGAGGGATGTCAGCAACAACTACATCCATGACCAGATTCTTTGATGGAATTTAAGATAGAGACACAACTAGATCTTTGATTAATCCCAAACACTTTACCTTCCTTGAATCAAATTAGAAAATATCTTTGTAAGGTATAGTGATGTCCAAACCTAGTTCATCCATGATTACCTTTGGCATCAAATTATGAGATTCTTCAGAAACTAACATTGTATTTTGTAAGGTCATATCATCAATTTTAACGCTGACATAGAAGGGAGGTACATCACCATCATCACCACTTTCTTCCACACGTGGACCAAATAATATTGCAGGGTGATCATCTTCCACATTCAAAGTATCAGATGCTTCTTCCATTTTTCATCATTTTGAGGATTTGACTTCTATATTCACCATTTCTTATCAGAGCATTGAAAGGAACATATTTTTTTATTTTTTCCATTTCACTTTCAAAGATAAAAGGAAATTGAGTTTTTTCTACCTCTTTGATGACTGCATCCCTTTTTGTCTCTGGTACCTTCTTTGGGGGATGTTCTTTCTGTTTTCCTTTCTCCAATGCATCCTTTGCAGAATTGTATTTCTTAGGTTGACTTGAAGAAGGTACATTAACTTGAGGTTCCTTTGTAGGATTCCCCTTTGGAGGGTTTGTAGGCACCTTTTTTATTTCTGAGATTGTACTGCTTCTGAAACTGCATAATGGAATTTTGATACCCCTTCTTATACTATTTTGTTTCCATTGACAACAT
>JZKD02S0076433.1:215768-227719 GCA_000966675.3 Picea glauca
CTCTCTACTTCAATTAACAATTTCTCTATTGAAGTGCTACATTAAAAGAAAAACAATACAACTAACCCTTGGTACGACAATGAATGTAAAATTGCTAGAAAATCCATTAGGGATGCTTCCAATGCATCATTATAATATGATAAGATAAATAGATACAAAACCTTAATTAAACGAGAAAAAAAAAAGAGACTATATACATAGAAAGCAAGAGAAGCTTTTGCACCTATTTAAGATAGATCCTAAGAAATTCTGGAAGCAAATTCTAACTCATAAAACTAAAGAAAATAATAATATTCCCTTGAAGGACTGAAATTTCTACCTTAAAAATGTGTATGAATCCCCTAACGTCATGGACAACATGCCAAACAACTCTACAAAGGATGAAGTGTTTTCTATAAAATAAATTAAGTTTGGGGTTAAGCGGCTCTCAAAAGGAAAAGCTAAGGACATCGAAGGTTACCAAGGTGAAATATTAAAAATTGGAGGACCTATCCTCATCCCTCACATATATAAGCTTTTCAATTTAGCTATCCAGCAAGGCTTCCCAAAACCTTGGATTCAAAGCCTCATTGTGTTGAGATTTTACGTAATTTCGGACGTTATTCCTAAGTGTAATTGTATTGGTTATTCCTAAGTCTAATTTTGAAAGGGTTTGTTGATAAGTCATGTATTTTAGGTCTTTTAGAGTATAAATAGAGGTTATATAGAATCATTTTGATCACTCATTGAACATAAGTACAAGAGAGTAGTACGCACTTATCTAGGAGGCTATTCTTGGTTCGTGTCTGAGTCTCTTTGGTCTTGATTTTGTGAAAGAGCATTGTATGACATTGTACATGTTGGAGGAATCTATACTGAGGAAAGTTTGCAGGATTTTCTCCCCATTGAGGGTTTCCCTGAAGATATATCTCGTTGTTCTGTGGATATCTATCTTTCAGTTGTGATCCTTTTGCATATTAAATAATAATATATATACAATATCATCTCTCTTGAAAAGCCAACATGGTATCAGAGCAGGACCGGACTTAACTCCCTCACAGGAGGGCCTGGGAAAATAAGAGAGATGGCTTGCATTTTGTGAGAATACTTGTGTTAGAGATAATCATTGGGTAAAAATGAAATGATTTTCCTTGAATGGATACATGGTCGTTTTGTGGATGAGGACGTCGATTATGCACAGTAGGACTGGGCTTGGGCCTAGGAAAATGGTAGATAACTTTGAGTGGAATAGACCAAAAATAGGCCAGTGCCAAATTTGAAGATGATAACAATAAGTTTTTCACAAGCGTGTCGTAGAGCAATGTTCGAATTCACTGAGATCGAATTGAGGGCGATTGTGAGCATACACAGGATAATTCTTACATGATAAACTAAATGGGTTACATACTTTCAAGCAACTAATTCGCAGAGAGTTATTGCATGGATATGAGAACCCTTGCATTTACGAGCAAATTCTAAAGACTTGTTTGAGGAAGCGGGGCACGAATTTTACCTCCAGCTGCTCAATGTGCTTCATGAGAATTATCATAGCTATACATCTACTCGCAGGATCCTTGCAGTGAGTTAGAGAACTCTCCTTAGGTTGCTCGCTATTCATTGTGAGAGAAATTTTTTCATCTCCGTGCTACTTGAAAAGATTGTAAACCCTATGAGATGGACCTGATCATGACTCTCTTCTTGTGTAGTGGGGTTTATACTTCATCATGATAGTCTTGTGCACCATCGATGCTCATTAGGAGAGGCAACGTTCTCATAATAGGAACTTATGACTTTATTGCCAAGTGGAGTAGGGATGGTGTTGAAGAGGTGAAGTAGCATGACTCCATTCTCTTTGTAATCGGTCTCAAAAGCAAAAAGGTTCAATCTGCATGCACTCCTATGAGCCTGGGAGCCAAGGCTATAATTCATGAGTTTCCCTTTCATACGACTACCTTAGAAACAATAAGAAGTGTTGGTGGAAGTATAGAAATTACAACAAATAAGGGATGGTGACCCTCTGTGAGAAAGTGCCTCGATGTTGAATGAGATATGGAAAAATCAACATGTGCAAACAAAGGAATAGAAAGGTCGCAGTGGATTGGAAGTCCCCATACTACCAAATCACAATATGTTGGTTAACATGCATAGCCTCCATCAAAAGCTTGTGAAGCATGAGGACCGATTGCTAATGGTAATAAAAAAAAAACAAAAAAACTTGTGCCTCATACTATAGTACCGATGTTTTTTTTGCTTGCTTATATGATGTTTTAGGCCTCATCGATGATTAGTACAATGGCGTCAGTTTGTTGTGGTGCTATTATGAAGATGCTCACAATGCTCTGGTGTAATGTGTGGCACATAATGATATCATTACCTACAAGTTGAAGGGTTTTTCACTGACGAAGATCGATTGCTTCCTAAGCATGGAAGCTTGGGGAAAGGTGTCATTACTCATTGCTTTCGAGGTAGTCTTTATTCTAATCATGTGTTGTTGTGAAAGCCGCCACTAGTTCTTGCATGGAGTATTGACCTGCAACTATTTCCCAGTGTGGGGACAAGGTTAAATCATTGATCATGGCCATCATAAAGAGAAGGCGCTTGCACAAAGACCTCATGGATGGTAGTTGTTGTTGCTTGAGATAAAGAATGGATCTTCTCCTTGTGTGGATCTATTTGAACCCATTGTTGAGTGGAAAACACTTGAAGGTGTATTAAATACTCTACGTGGTGAGTTGGTAATAGATTAAGAATTAAAACATTGAATGGCGATGTGAAAACTCATGGGATCAGATCGATTAGGTGATCATGGGTGGGACAAAATGGGATTTGCAATTTTCAATCTATTCAATTTTGGATGTGATTGTGTGCATCATGTGGTGCTGGTAGTGATGAAAATGACCGATGGCATCATTTCAAAATCTCCAAGTAGTGGAATTACCATGAGGAAGAGAAATAGGATGGCATTGTTTCAAATCCTCCAACGTAGATGATGACAATGATGTATATTGATAAAATGCCAGTGGGTTTATGAGCATGAGAATGTTGTGGGAGGAATTTGTATAATGTGAAATATGCTAGAGAGGCTTATGAGAGAGGCCTATAYAAGAATATATTGTYGTGACTATTTTATACMTGCAAYKCAAGCCTATAGGGGCCATCCCGCCTTCTTGTATGTTGTGGGCARCRTTAGCGCTGCATCATTTTGGTATCAATTTGGTATGATAGCCTAAAATMTTTTGAAGGCCAGGGATAAAGAGAAGTTGTGCAACTACCAGATTAATGCTTTGGGACTCRAACCTTGTTCATGGTTGGTGTTTTCATCTACTTGGAGCCAAGTCTTTGGCATAGTTAACGTYAGTTATGATACAAATTGTTCGATATTGTTAAGTRTGTCACGATCACTTGAACTGTTGATGCATGTTTATGTCAAATGATATTCACGAGAAATGCATATGGAAAAGTGTAAGAATGGAACGATTACCTTGGGAAAAAGACAAGAGAAGAACTATAGTTGCCATGTTTTTGGATTACCTGCAATTTACCATTGGAAGCAATGGTTGGGAAAGAGGTGATCGATAGAATGAAAATCCATTATATAGCCAATTAGGAATGCAAAGAGAATCCTCTCGGATGAAAAGAACCTTGATTCAGGTGTCTGAGTTTGTGAAGGCATGTTTGGAAATATGTAAGGGGAAACGATGGAAAAGAGGCAATGTTATTGTTGTGTAGAGAGGTATCTGTCAAATTTGTTGCTGCAATTATAGAAGACGTGAGGAACCAGTGATGCACATGGTGTTCTATTGTGAATACTCTTTGCATTAATATGTTGATTGGGTTACAACAGTGCATGCCTACTATTCATGATAGAATCATGGTTCATAGAGGAGGCAACAAGTCAGGAGGGCTGGGGTATGGATTTTGCGTCAGTCATAGAGGGAGAAGTCAGTGAGGCAGACTGGATAGTAGGGTTTGTTTTCAGTGACAGAGGGAGTTAGCCTCTGAGTTTAACAAGAAATATCTTACTCTTATACATTAGTATTTGGGATTAAAAGTATGACAGATGAGATCTTCCCTAGTCAGGGAAAATATGTTGTGGAGATCCTAAAGAGGTTCGGGGTGTTGGACTATAAACCGATGGCTACACCGATGACATCAAATATGAAGTTGTTGGATGATATGACTTTAGAGGATGTGGATGCTACATTATACTGGAAGATGATTGGATCATTGATGTATTTGACGAATACATGACCATATATATGTTTTGTTGTGAACACCCTGAGTCAGTACATGGTTGACCCTAGAAGTGTTCAACTGACTGCAGTAAAACATGCGATGAGGTACCTTAAAGGTACAATTAATTATGGGCTCAAGTATGTTGTCGATAGTGAGATAAGTCTACTTGGATATTTGGATTCAGATTGGGCCAGTAGTGTTGCAAACCAGAAAAGTACATTGGGATGTTGCTTCACTTTGGGATACGATATGATTTCATGTATCAGTAAGAAGTAGTCATGTGCAACACTCATTACAGCTGAGGCAGAGTATGTGGTAGCATGTGCAACAAGTCACGAAGCAGTGTGGCTTCAGAAATTACTCACTGGATTATTCAATATTGCGATGGAGGCGACCTGTATCTTATGCGACAACCAAAGTTGTATAAAGTTGTCAGAGAACCTTGTGTTTCATGAAAGGTCGAAGCATATCGAAATCAGATATCACTCTATCAAGGATATGGTGCAGAAGGGAGAAGTGAGGCTCCAATATGTGTCTACCGATGAGCAGGTTGCAGATGCGCTTACAAAGTCGTTGTAAGGACGAAGTTTGAGTACTTCAGGGACAAGATCGACGTAGACCCTCTTCAGAGGGAGTGATAGCTTCAGATGTTATCACAAGGTAGTGGATTTCATGATGAAATATTGTAGCTATTGGAGAGCTACCCATTGGCCCTGGATGCATGTTAAAGAGACGAGGTAAAAATGTTATCCCAAGGTACTGGATGTCATGCATAAGATATCCGAGTTTTTTGCGGGAAACTAGCTAGTATCATGATGACATGTTGTAGTTATTGGAGAGCTACCCACCGGCCCTGGATGCATGTCGTGAAGTCACTATGGATTTCTTGTGATGTATAGATTCATGTGTTCGACAATCAATGGTCATGAGCTTGTGTGGATGATGACAGTGTTGGAGTCTGTGCCAGATAGAATACCTTCCTCATTAAAAGGGAGTGTTGAGATTTTATGTAATTTATGAAGTTATTCCTAAGTGTAATTGTATTGGTTATTCCTAAGTGTAATTGTGAAAGGCTTTATTGATAAGTCATGTCTTTTAGGTCTTTTCTAGTATAAATAGAGGTTATATCGAGTCATTTTGATCACTCATTGAATATAAGTACAAGAGAGTAGTACACACTTATCTAGGAGGTTATTCTTGGTTCGTGTCTGAGTCTCTTTGGTCTTGATTTCATGAAAGAGCATTGTATGACATTGTACATGTTGGAGGAATGTATACTGAGGAAAGTTTGCAGGGTTTTCTCCCCATTGAGGGTTTTCCTAAGGATATATCTTGTTGTTCTGTGGATATATATCTTTCAGTTGTGATCCTTTTGCATATTAAATAATAATATATATATATACAATATTAACTCTCTTGAAAAGTCAACACATTGTACCTATTTTTAAAACTGGGGATAAAAAAATCCCTCTAATTATAGGACCATTATGATTAACCCCATTTTGTCTAAGTTATATGGATGTATTTTGAAAAAGAAGATCGACAAATGGATAGAAAGCCATGGAAAAAGAGCTAGAGGCCAGGTTGGGTTTAGAGGCTACCATTCCACAGTGGACCACCTTGTTACCTTTAGGATCATTACAGAGAAGTGTCATAATGATAAAACTGATCTCCTTTGTTGTTTCGTTGATTTTATAAAATCTTTTGACAATGTGCCTAGGACTAACCTCTGGAATAGATTAGAAGAGCTTAAAGTCCCTTTCAAGTTGAGAGTTGTTGCAGTAAGGCTATATGAGAAAGTTATTTCCAAGTTTAGGAACACTAAGAGATGGTCGGAAGAAATTAACTGTAATATAGGAGTCAAGAAAGATTGTCCTCTATCTCGTACCCTTTTCAACATCTACATTGATAAGTTAGAAGATTGTTTAGAGGACGCAGGCTATGTTGGCCCGACTCGCGCTAGTATAGTCACCATCCTCCTTCTGTATGTTGATGTATTATTCTTATGGCAAAGATTCCCTATTGTTAGCACATAAAGTTGTCATGGGTCATGTATAGTTATTGTTAAAACCTGTGTCTACACCTCGGTCGAGTCTCTCTCTTTTTTGCATACCTTCCTATAAGTTTTTCCTCTTCTGGTTGATAAAGTCAGGCCAATAAAGAATGTTGTATGCGCAGGGAAAAGCCATGAGAAAAATACATCTTTCAGAGCAGTCCATTTCGAGCTTGAAATACAAGCAAACAAGCAGGTTCAATTTTCAACGGTGGGGATCCCATGTGCAGTTCAGATTAGCGGCTCTCAGACAGTCAGAATTTAAAATTCGCTCAAGGATTAACGACCAGATAAAAGCCCCGAAGTCCCGAAGTAACGAGAGGTTGCCACATCAACCAGGAGAAAGTGACTTCAGAAGATTTCCATCCAAACATCCCGAAGTCCCGAAGAGTTGAAGCCCCGAAGGGACGAGAGGTTGCCACGTCAACCGAAAGAAAGTTACTTAGGGAGATTTCCATCCAAACGTCCTGAAATCCTGAAGTAAATCTGATCCATTGAAGGCTGAGGACATGTGTCGGTAGATCTCACACTTCGGAAATTCGGCACTTCAGAGGATTACGCAAGCAAGAAGAAGAAATCTCCCGAAGCCCGAACTCCTGAAGTGAATCTCGGTCACCCAAAACAAGAGAACACGTGGAGGCAGATCTCTCACTTCGGAGATACCACACTCCATAGGATTGTAGGAGCTATGCACTAAAAAGGCCCGAAGCCTGAACTCCCAAAGTAATTGTGGACCGTTGATCTCAAATCAATGAGGACCGTGGATCTTTGAAATAATTCTGTTATTTGACCATTCAACTGTTCAGAGAAATTGAGACCTTCAGCGTCTAAGTGCCCGAAGCCCGAAGTAACGAGAGGCTACCACGTCAACCGGAAGAAAGTAATTCAGGAGATATTCTTGCTCAACATTCAAAGCTCCAAGTGCCAAATTTGGGTTACCTAGATCAAATATTGCAGCAAATCGATGGCCACACTTCATTGTAGGAACAGAACATGCTCGAACGATAAATTTCTAGACCGGTCCCGCAATCGAAACCATGGTATAGCGGAAGAGGCACATGGCAGTTGGTGGTGAATTGTGGGGGTCGAAGCGGTGTGGACCCAAAACACCCTTGGCAACTTATGCAATCACATGCTTATATAGGTCCCAATCCAAGAGCAGCGTGTGGTAACAAGCTAGGCGTAAGGCCTTGTCCTGATCCCAAGGAGAACTTAGTTAATGAAAGAAGGACTAGTGGTTAAACAATCAACTCCCCCCTTAAATGGAAGCATGGGGGGTTTGGCCGAGGAGATAGAACACTGTCAACCCGAAGTACCACAGAGGGCAGTTTCTCCTGCACGCCTATACTGACCAAGGTTTCCTTCTGACAGAAGGAACAATACAGACAAGAGAAGACACATGGCACTAGAAAGGAGGTGCCCAAGCAGCAAGACATGTCGACTGTTTTGATTATAAATACATCAGATGAATGATATGTCTAGGATCAAGGGGGTTTGGCCCAAGACCGGAGGAAGTTTTGAGAAATGTTTATGATTGTATATTTCCATTTGTAAGCCGAAGGGGCATATAGCTGTAAATTGTATTGTTATTGAAGATTCATATGAGTTGTTTCATCGGATATTTCTTCTATGTTCTCTGTCCATTCTTCATCTTGTCTGAATGTAATTGTTGATTTTAAGAATTAAAATTTTCCTCTGATTGATAGATTCCTGATGCGGTAGAGGATCTGTTGTAAGCTTGCCTATCTATCAATGTTTACTATTTAGACACATCTAAATTCTATATACTCAGTTCTATTCTTCATCTTGTTTGAATGTATTGTTGATTTTAAGGATTAAAATTTTCCTTTGATCGATAGATTCTCGATGCAGTAGAGGGTCTGTTGGAAGCTTGCCTATCTATCATTGTTTACCGTTTAGACACATCTAAATTATCTTCGCAGAGAGGATCTCTGCTTAGCGAATATTCGTCTTTATGTTATTCGCTTAATGTTTTCTCCATTACTATACAAATCTTTTGTCTAATAGGGAGCTTAAATGCCTTCAATGAGCAGACTAGTTATGACTCCATAGTCCAATGGTCCATCACTGATCTGCAGTGATATATGTTGTATTTTCCTTTCTTTAAAGTCTTGCTAATCCACCTACTCAAACCGTTTCAATACATTTACATTTTGATGGGTACTCAGCTTATCCTCTTGTAGTCTGAGGGTGACTCTCAGTGCTAACATTAATGGCGTTGTTGCCGGGGATGGAAGTGAAGATATCTTCCCTGGGAGAACGACAATGAAGAGATCCAATTTTAGATGGTGAACTGAAGCTGGACACATTGTTCTGACTGCTCATCTTTCACCATGGCGACTCCATTGTTCAGAAATCTATTGGCGACTACACTGGTTTGAGACAAGTTAAATGGATATGGAGGCTATCCTGGCCAGAAGGTTTTCCCCACTCAATTTCTCAGCCATAACTAGTTATCCACATCCTGTGCCTCAAATTGATGAATGGCAATATCTGCTGCCAAGATTTTATGAAGGTGAGAATGATAGCCCTATTGAGCATGTTCTGGAATTTCATGCTTTGATGCAGCAGCTTGACATCCAACATGAAGACATACATATGAAGTTGTTTATGTACTCTCTTCAAGGAGGTGTTTGTATTTGGTATCATTCTCTTGAACCTTCTATCATTTCTTCACTCAAAGAGTTTCATGCTGCTTTCAATATTCATTGTCAAAAGTTTTATTCCTCTGAGTTAATTTGTCATAGTTGCTGTGAGGAGTATAAAGTCTGTGTTCAGGATACAATTGATTCTTATGAAGGTTGTGATAATGAAGAATATGCCTCAGATGATGAATCAACTCTTTCTCTTCCATGTTCATCTACATCAGATGAAAATTTTGTTTGTTGTTTTAATAAGGAAAATGCAAAAATTGAGTCTGTTTTGGAAGATGATACTCTTTACAGCCCTGTCTCTAAAAGACCTAGATATGAGCAGCCTATCTTTGACTCATATGGTGATGATAAGATATTTCTTCCTGGATTGAATCTTGAAAGGCAACACATTTTTAACAATGAAGAACAATTTTCTCATGTTGGGTATAAAATATCTCTTGATATGTCATTCGAGAGTCCTCCTTTATTTGATCATTATGGAGACAACGACGAAGATGCTGAGGTATTTTTTGTCCTGGAAGCATCTTGCAATCAACTAGCAGATGTTTTCAGAGAAGATAAAAGGAAAGTGGATCAAGAGCCTGCATCAACCATTCATTCACCTGTACTTGCAATAGACATTCAACCATATGTGACAAGATGTAAAGCAAAACATGTTTTATGTTATCAACCCAATAAGTCTTATCACCTATTCTATGACCCTATAGGGGAGTACATGGAGTTGCATTTCCTCAATGTGTTGAAGCCTTCAAGCTTTGTCATACCTTCAATATTGGGAGGTAATCTGAAGAATGTAATTAATTTGTTGTCACAATTTTATTATCTTTTGCTGATTAGTGGTAGAATAAGAAAGTTTTCTGTTAGGAAGTTACTTGAGTGGCTCTGGTGGAAGTTTGTTGTCACCTAGCCTATTGTAAAATTCAGTTAGAGTAGGGTCTTGTATATAAATAAGCTGTGTGCGATATTTTCAGTGTTTAGTTTGCTTTTAGTTTTTAAATAAGTGACCCCATAGCCCTAAGATAAAACACTGAAGCTGCTTGGTCTTGGCAGCTCACAGGGAGCATGTCATCCCTTGTGGAGCCAATGTTAGCACATAAAGTTGTCATGGGTCATGTACAGTTATTGTTAAAACCTGTGTCTACACCTCGGTCGAGTCTCTCTCTTTTCAGCATACCTTCCTATAAGTTTTTCCTCTTCTGGTTGATAAAGTCAGGTCGGTCAAGTATGTTGTATGCGCAGGGAAAAGCCATGAGCAAAATACAGCTTTCAGAGCAGTCCATTTCGAGCTTGAAATACAAGCAAACAAGCAGGTTCAATTTTCAACGGTGGAGATCCCATGTGCAGTTCAGATTAGCGGCTCTCGGATAGTCGGAATTTAAAAGTCGCGCAAGGATTAACGACTAGACAGAAGCCCCGGAGTCCTGAAGTCTTGAAGTAACGAGAGGCTGCCACGTCAACCAGGAGAAAGTGACTTCGGGAGATTTCCATCCAAACATTCCAAAGTCCTGAAGAGTCGAAGTCTCGAAGGGACGAGAGGTTGCCACGTCAACCGAAAGAAAGTTACTTCGAGAGATTTCCATCCAAACGTTTCGAAGTCTCGAAGTAAATATGATCCATTGAAGGCCGAGGACACGCGTCGACAAATCTCACACTTCGGAAATTCGACACTTCGGATGATTGCGTGAGAAAGCAGAAGAAATCTCCCGAAGCCTGAACTCCCGAAGTGAATCTTGACCGTCCAAAACAAGAGGACACGTGGAGGAAGATCTCTCACTTCGGAGATACGACACTCCAGAGGATTGTAGGAGCTATGCACTGAAAAGGCTTGAAGGCCGAACTCCCGAAATAATTGTGGATCGTTGATCTCAAATCAACGAGGACCGTGGATCTTTGAAATAATTTCGTTATTCAACCATTCGTAGAAATTGAGACCTTCAACATCTAAGCACTCGAAGCCCGAAGTCCCGAAGTAACGAGAGGTTGCCACGTCAATCGGAAGAAAGTACTTCGGGAGATATTCTTGCTCAGAATTCAAAGCTCCAAGCACCTAAGTTGGGTTACCCAGATCACAGATTGCAGCAGATCGACGACCACATTTCATTGCGGGGACAGAACATGCTCAAACGATAAATTTCTAGAGCAGTCCCACAATCGACACCATGGTATAATGGAAGAGGTACGTGGCAGTTGGTGGTGAATTGCGGTGGTCGAAGCGGTGTGGACCCAAACCACCCTTGGCAAGTTCCGCAATCACGTGCTTATATAGGGCCAAATCCAAGAGCAACGCATGGAAACAAGCTAAGCGTAAGGCCTCATCCTGATCCCAAGGAGAAGTTAGTTAATGAAAGAAGGACTGGTGGTTGAACAATCAACTCCCCCCTTAAATGGAAGCATGGGGGATCTGGCCAAGGAAACTTAAAACCGTCAGCCCGCAGTACCACAGAGGGCAGTTTCTCTTACACGCCCATACTGACCAGGGTTTCCTTTTGACAGAAGGAACATGACAGACAAGAGAAAACACACGACACTGGAAAGGAGGTGCCCAAGCAACAAGACATGTTGACTGTTTTGATTATAAATACATCAGATGAATGATATGTCTAGGATCAGGGGGGTTCGGCCCAAGATCGGAGGAAGTTTTGAGAAATGTTTATGATTGTATATTTCAGTTTGTAAGTCGAATGGGCATGTCGCTGTAAATTGTATTGTTATTGAAGATTCATATGAGTTGTTTCATCATATTTGTCTTCTATGTTCTCTGTCCTATTCTTCATCATGTCTGAATGTAATTGTTGTTTTTAAGGATTAAAATTTGCCTCTGCTTGATAGATTCCTGATGCGGTAGAGGATCTGTTGTAAGCTTGCCTATCTATCATTGTTTACTATTCAAACACATCTAAATTCTATATACTCAGTTCTATTCTTCATCTTGTTTGAATGTATTGTTGATTTTAAGGATTAAAATTTGTCTTTGATTGATAGATTCTCGATGCAGTAGAGGATCTGCT
>JZKD02S0076433.1:255951-268876 GCA_000966675.3 Picea glauca
GTATGTTTAGTCATCCCCTTCGGCCTAACTCATTTTCCATCCACCTTCTTATGCCTAATGAAACAAATTCTCAACTAACACTTCACCAACTTCTTTTTCATTGTCAATTTGGAGGGCATCCTTATTTATAATGAGATATCTAAAGAACATATGGAGCATGTAGCATGCATCTTGGGCACACTATGCCAAAACAAATTACAACCAAATTTGGGTAAGTGTACCTTTGATACAATACATATTCAGTATTTGGGATTTATAACTGACCATGTTGATATCCCTATATATGTCAAAAATTTCAAGTCCATCAATAATTTTCCTTTATTGTGCAACATCATAGAGCTACAATGTTTTCTTGGCCTCGTGAACTTCTATCAGTAAATTGTGTTAAGTTTTGCTCAAATTTCTTGGTCGTTGAACCACATTATACACACTAAGGAAACCTTTCACTAGATTCCAACACATTAATGTTCATTTGAAGAAGTCAAGCAAAGGATACATTATATGTCAGTGTTATCCATACCAAACATCCATTTCCCATTCAATATTAAGACCGATGCATCAAATTATGTGTTTGGTGCAATGCTCACTAGACATGGAAATTATGTGCTTGATACAGTGCTCACCCAACATGGACATCCTATTACATTTCATTTAGAAATATGTAATGACATTATCCATAGATGTTGCAACTATGAAAAAGAACTATATGAAATTGTTCAAGTAATGGAACAATTATGACACTACACCCTCGAAAATGAGACCATTCAAATCATGCACTACTCCAGTTCTCATATACATAAAATAAGATTTAGAATGAAAGCCACGTGTAGTCGATACAATATCTACAATATTTCCATTTCCTGACCAAGAACACTAAAATAAAGATAATAGAGAAACATGTTGTCTTTGTTGCATGCGAGTTACAAAACTACTTACTGTGCTTAACACTTTTTTCATGGGAAAAAATTCATAATTTTATTCAGTTAAAATTAAGATTACATAATTCAGATGCTTGAATGAGATGATAAAATCTTTTTTAAGGGAAAAAAAAGACATTTAGATTTCATTAACAACTTACACCAATATTCGTGTCTTGTGTATGTCTCTTCTACTATAAAAAAATTGTTTATTCCATTTATCTGGCGAAAGGCCTTTGTTCATTTCAAAAAATGTATACATCACAGTCCTCTAGTATTCCAACCTATGTTCTCCTTAGTATCCCTCACTATACTCCTATTGATTAGATGGACTTCTTCATGTTGTTCTTCCCCTCCTTTCTAGAGGAAATTTTAGATATCTCTCCCAATTTGTTGTGTTATCCCAATTGGAGCTAGAATAGATGATCATTGACAAATTCGTAAGGATGATAAGACTAAAATAATAACTGTTAAATTATCTAGCTTGATATAATATGCATATTATTTCTTTAAATTATTCAACACTTTGATTCCAAATTAATATATTTCAACAATATAGAACTATGTAGATCCACAAGCATAAACTTGAACAACACATATACCCTGTGGAAACCCTATACAGGGAGAAAAACACCAACAAACAATCTCATTTTATTGCAAAGTTAATGTATGATTACTTACAACAATCCACCATGAAATTCTGCTTTTAAAGGAGCTTGCCAAGATGGATTAGACCAAACTGTATGACCTATAGAATACTGAGAAGTCTTATTGTCCTATTCTTTTGTTATCAACCAACACTGAAAGAAGAAGTTGTGCACTGCATGAGCGCTAAATCTCTATATTTTCTGGACTGATATATAAGTTTCTTTCTTAATACCTTATTACTGATATATATGTTTCCACTCACTGCCTATATATGTTGCTACTCGTTGCCTATATATACTCATATATACCAGCATAGTATAAACACACTTGTTTCCCTATACTCTTTCACCCTCATGCTACAACACACAATATGAAGAATGAGGGTTGAACTTTGTTTATAAAGGTGTGGAGAGGTGAAGGAACAGGGCTCTAATTAGAAGATTGCATGCATGCTTTCCATAACTCAACTTTACACTTCAGAAAAAGATCTTGGACATGAGATTTCACTTAGTTCGAAATTAGAACTTGACTTGAGACACAAGTTACAACTCGCCCTTGACTTGGCAATGCATGTGAACTAACTCAACATGCACATGACATGCATGCAACATGCAACTATGCAACTTTATGCAACTATGCAACTTATGCAACTTTATGCAACTATGCAACTTATGCAACTTTATGCAACTATGAAACTTTGTGAAACTTTGTGCAACTATGTGCAACTATGCAACTTTATGCAACTTTATGAAACTATGCAACTTATGAAACTTTATGGAACTTTATGCAACTATGTGCAACTATGCAATTTATGCAACTTTATGCAACTGTGCAACTTATGCAACATTATGCAACTTTATGCAACTCAACTTTTACAACTTGATTTTAACAACTCATTCAACTTGACTCTTATACATAGCAATTCAAATTTCTTCATGGTGGATAGTGTTAGATGTGACATCGCACTAGATCAATACATTTACATCATTTTCAATATCAGGAATATTGTTTGTTTCTAGCTCATAGGAATTTAACGTTCAACCTAACTTTTGCTAGATGCCCTGACTTTTTCTCATGGCTCAGAAGGCTTGACTAGGCTCACAGAGTTTGTACATTCCCTCTGACTTTTGCACTAGCTTTTCTATGCTCCCAGAGGTTGCATGTTCCCCTTGACTTTTGCACTAGAATGTTTATGCTCACAGAGGTTGTACATTCCCCCTGACTTTTGCATTAGAATTACATCTTGAATCATAAGATCATATAGCATCTCATTCATCCTAACTTTTGGTTTGACTCATAGAAGTTGTATGTTCCCCCTGGATGTTTTCAATACCTCACAAGATTGGTTGATTCTCTAAATTTCCCTGGCTAGCCTCAGGGTGGTCCATATGTCCTCTCATTGGAGAATGATTGTCGATGCTTCCAAATTTAACAATAAAAACCTCTCTTTTGGTTATATTTACCCACTTGAAGCCCCATTGTTGCATTCTTATATTGATATTTTAGACGATGTGTTTCCACTCCATTGCTTTTGTATTTCTCAAAGTTAATCCCATGTATTAGAATTCTATCCAATTTAGAAGACAGTGGAACTCTAAGATTCTAGTTATGGATTTCAGTTGTTGGGGAGAGGTGTTCCACCCATACACATGACTTTTTCCTTTGTTAATATGACTGCCTAACACATTCATGAATTGATCCAACACTAGCTTAAATATCTCAACTATTATTGTTGATGCTCTCCACATGACTAAGGTATCATCAACAACATGTGAGCAATTTATTTATTTAGCTCCTTTGACTATTGAAAATCCTTGTAAGTTTTCAACTATTTGCTCTTGATCTAATCGTCTACTTAAGGAATCCACCATTATGATGTAGAGTGGTGACAATGAGATACCTTGCCTTAGATATTTTTCACTCTAAAAGAAAGAGGTGGTTTTGCAGTTCACCAATGAGGTTATTCAAGGAAAACTGATGCAACCCTTTATCCAAATAATAAAGAGATTTGGAAAACCAAACATGTGTAAGACATCAAACATAAATTAATGATGTACCCTATCAAATTGATTTGCAATGTCTATTTTTATGATCATCCCTTCTATTTTGAGGACTCTCTCCTCCCTTAATTTGTATGAAAGGTGAGGGATGCCAACAATACATAGTGGACCTAGTGTAATACATGAAAAACCTAAGAAGAAGATAGGCATACATGTGGAACACTCAAACTCCAGGTGACACATGTCAAGCTCTAATGTTTGTATACTATAATGTTTATTCCGGTATGTATGTTGTTCAAGTTTAATTCATTAATTTTCTAGTCAACTCTTATATTATTTTCATTAAGATGAATTTAGTTGATACATTTCATGCTACAAATAGAAGGTACATCAAACCGTTGTAATTGCTTATGTGTTCCCATCGACTTACCATTGAATTGAAGTTAATGCACAAAAAAAAAGTCTATCTAAACTTGGGGAACTCTAAGAAAATTAAATTATTAGGTAGACAGGGCTACCATTCGGTTCTGCTACTTTACATATCAAGACCTTGTAAAAAATTTAGGGACTCAAAAATGAAAAATATTAGGTAGGTCATTCAATTTTGGGCACAAAAGCACATTAAAAGAGGTTGCAAACTTGTGAAAAACTATCTAGTTCCTCACATGTGTGGGGGAACTGATCTCTAAAATAATCCTTAAATTGATAATGCTTGTTCAACATCATCCATCAAGCATATTTCATGACCATGTACATCCACAAAGTGCTTAATTCCTTTTCCCAAATGGATCCCATTATTTCAAATTTTGAATAAACATGCCAATCCTTCAAAACATTTTGTTTACCAATGTCATCTACCATAGTCCCTTTTGTTTTTCTGGTTGGAAGTTCAATATCCCATGATTGGTACAATGAATTTCTTGTTTCCATATCTCCTCACAACAAGAACAAAAAAGGAAACCAAATTCCCTCGATAATATCTAATCGAGGGTTACATACAATACTTCATTTCTCAATTGTGGTGCATAGATCTATGTATAGACATAAATCAAATCTTGCAATCACAATATGATTAGTGAAGAAATATTAAATAGAGAGTAAGATGCTTTAAAGGATGATGGATGGGTGGGTGTATACAAGGGTTTGTAAGTAGTGAATTTTGGTTACACACTGAGGAGAAAGATGAGATAGAGGGCACCAAAGAGATTTTCATAGCAATTTTATGCATGTAACTTTCAATCAACATACATATTGATTGTGTTAGTGAATATAGTAACACATGTATGTGACTATTTCCATGTTTATTTTCTTATTCTTTCAAAATACACAAATATTATTCATGGGAGAGAGAGTATTTCTTAATGAGGTGTTCAAGTCAGCTTAATGAGGTATTCATGGGAGAGTGAGAAAATTTGTTAATGAATCATATTTCTAAATCAAGAGATCGTTGTAGCCTTCTACAAATTGTTGTTAACTATTTCTATCATTCGATGGAGTGTAGGTACAACCAAAGAGGTATTTGTCATATATGTCCTCCTCAAGCAAGGGAAGCTCAGGAAGAATAGAGGATAGTGAGACATCTAGTAGGCCTAAAAGAGGGAGATCAACTGGATGTCAAAATATTAGACGAAAATTCCATAAACGATTGGAATTTGTTCTTGCAGAAGGGGGTTCATCTTCTTATGATGATGATACTATAGGTGACATCGAGGTTCCCTTGAAGTACAAACATCTAGTGAAACAATGGATACCCAAGGATCTTCATCATATAAACATATATTTTTGTGTGAACGAGAGGATATTTTGTATTGCACCATCATCATTACACGGTTTGGGGTTGTTTTGCATGGATGGAATAAAGGTGGGTTATGGTAGATGTACTGAATTGATGGAGTATGTCAGACCCTGCTACAATAACAAATATTGGATGCGGCTGGTCCAATATAAACGAAGTATGTGCATATATGGAGTGTTTGAAAATTATTTACAACTAAAAGACAATCATCAAAATAAAGGATTGAGTATGTACATTGACGGAAGTCCAAAAGCATCAGGGAATATTGCAGGGTTTATAAACAGTACACAAACTAGGTCTACAAATAAACAATCCAATTGCGTATTTGAAGGGCGTGAAGGAAACTGTGTTTTTGTTTGTGCCATAAAATCAATAGCTGTAGGGGAAGAGTTGTTGATCAATTACAATTTGAAATGAATAGATACAAGCGTTGTTACTATGGGAGTGGTAAATATAACATTTCACCAAACCTATAATTAATGAATCTGATAACTTATGTTTTTTTTAATTAATGTTTTTTGTTAATGTTTCATTTCGATATAATAAATATAAGGAATTTGTTTCATTAAATGACACCATCCTCTAGGCAGCAGGTATACCTAATTTTTAAATTTATTTTTCAAGAGTCTATTAGTTTCATTTCAATATTAATGGTTTCAATATTTTTGTTGCAGATTGCTGATTGGGGAAAGTATCCAAAGGATGAGATGATTCCATCGTCGGGAGAGCAGGTATACCCCATTGTAAATTGTAAAAATTAAATATAAGCAATGTGTTTTTAAATTATGTTTTTTCGAGAGTCTATTGGTTTCATTTTGATATTAATATTTTCAATACTTTTTGTTTCAGGTTGTGCCTAACCGAAGCAAGTCCCCGATAGATCAGAGGAAACCATCCTCGGCCTAGCCAGTATAACCCATAGTAATTGTACAAATTAAATATGTTGTATTATTATGTTTTTTTTATGAGTCTATTGGTTTCATATATTCCTATATTGGTTTTTTCGATATTAATGTTTTCTATATTTCTGTCGCAGGATACATATCCATTAGCAGAGAAACCCATAGAAATGGATGTGTATGAGATAATGTGCGTTGATGACATTGCATCATCACTTGACCCATTTCCTATAAGTTGAATTTCCCTTGTACTAATAATACAACTGAATATGAAGCCCTTATCCTTGGCCTCTGTGTTGCTTCAAATCTTTGGGGAAACATTTCTTCAGGCTTTTCAGGATTTACAACTCATTATTATCCAAGTTTAAGGGAAATACACTATTCATAATCAATCCCTATCATAGTACCATAAGATCGTAACACACCTATTTTCTAGATTCTACACTCATGATGTCTTCTATATTGATAAAAATACAAACTTCCACGTTGCCTGGCTTTCTTCCTGACACATGACCTATCTGGTTATGTTAAAGAAGTCTGTAAAAAAAATGCAAAAATCCTTCATTTGGTATTCATTCAGCCGCAAACGGAGGAAATTAGAGAAAATATTGATCGTTTGATGATGAGAGATCAGTGGTTGAATGTAAGCTGTGGGATATTTAATTAGAAGATAAATTCATTTATGGTTATATATTTTATACTTGTATATGTCATGAACTAAAATATGGTTTGTTTTTACAAGAGTATTTGCGTCCACATAATCTTGGTGAGGGGTTTGCTGCTACTATTGATGCTACTAATGTGTCTTCACATCATGAGCATCGAACCCCACGTGCATGTGAAAATGTGACATTTTTGTTGATTGAACAGTTAAAAACACATAGCAGGACACCCCAAAAGGAATATGCAGGTGCACCCTCTACTGCTCGATGCATGGAAGATCATGCAGAACAAGGTCAGGCGGTTGATCCATCAGAGAGTAGTATTGATATTGCTCAAGAAACATTTCTTGGATCTTCCCATGTTATTAGCACAGGAACAATACATACCATATTTTTGGTGGACAAAAGTATTGCTCCCATAAAGATAGAGAATATCCGAGGTATTACAATTTTTTTTTAACTATTATATATAATATGATTGAAATTTACTCATAAATCATCCTTTTTAAACTAATGATGACATGATCGTTTTGTAGGAAATGATGTTTTTTTTTAAAACTAGATGATTGGTCACTGGAGATATTTGGGCCCACCATCCGCATAGGGTGGGATAAACAAAGCAAAAAATTATAATATGAGCTAATTAATCACTTGATTAGGTTGTTCGGTGTTGAGAGCTTCAACCGAGAGGAGGTCCTGAAGAAAGTCGACCAACATATGAAGATTGTGAGGGACCAACATAGGGTTCATCTAGAAATGAAAGCTAGGTATGAGAACCCTCCAATGATTCCAGTAAGGGAGTGGAAAGCCCTGCTGGATGATGGAAGGAAGAGGGCTTCAAGAAAATAGGTAAATCTACCACCAGGCACAGGAAGGTATGCAATATTTTGAACAATGTAATTATATGTTTATTTCTCTTAATTTTTACATGACATTTGCAAAATCTAATGTATTTCAAACTTTTCATAGGTTGCTAGACACATCAAAGGAAACAAAGTCCAGACTAGAAAAGCATGTCCATCACAAGCTTGGGCCTGGTGGTTATTTGAATTTGGTGGCATGAATTGTAAGTATTAATAATTGAAATATTGTATCCAAATAATAAATTGCATATAAATTTTTTTGTATTTCACCATAAAAGATAAATTGATGATCTTATGCAAAATTGCAGGTCGATCGGTTCAACGAAGTGCCAACGGAGAATAACTTGAGGCTTGGCTTCCAACATGGATTTGTAGCTATTGTTGAACACCGAAAAAGATTCGGTGTTGGGCCAAAATAGTCTTCTAGTTATCCACCCTACGTGCAGGTAAATAAAATCAACAAAGTTTATTTAAGATTGATTACTTTTGCAGTCTATTCATTATTAATTTTGGCCATAAAATATTGAGCCTCTTTGTTTTAAGCAGGAAAGAAACAATACACATAATACCTAGGATGGAGAACGATCGACCATTGAAGGTCATGATGTGCATCCTGGTAATGGATGTATTCATGTGCTACAAAAAACTTAGTATGAATTACTATTGAAAATATTTAATTGAAAATAGTGTAGTGATTTTAATCTTTGATGTTTCAACTCCAGATCATGCAAAGGGTCATCTTGTACAAGATGAGGCAGCTAGACAAGGAGATGAAGTACATGATGTGGCCACGTCAGGTAAAGAGAACCACTTTAATGTTGTTTTTATTAATGAAACATTTGTAATGATATAAACAAAACATATCAATTTAACATTTCTTCATTATTGTAGTATATCTTGGCACCTTACAAAAACATCCACGTCATCAGTACACGACCCAAAAAACAATAATACAATCTACAGAGGCGACCAGAAGAACTGATAAAGATGTTTTAGAAGATGATCAATTGATTTCTGAATTTGTGAAAAGAAAATATCCAAAAAAGAAGTGATTATAATAAGATTATGACATATTATTTTTGATAATATAAACTAATGTCATGAATTATTGTTTTCCTACAAATGAATGAATGAATGACTGAATGAATGAATGCTATAAATACTTAATGAATGAATATTGAATGCTTCTTTATGACGAAAAAACACATATTTGCACATAAATACATTTATTTTCAAGTACATGCAATGGGTATGGGGAATTGAGAGTGATGTGAGGGGTGGCGGGATGGGCCATATGAGCTTCCACCTTCATGTGGTTGGACCTTTTCAGTAGAGAATATTAAACTATTTTGGAAACAAAGAGAAGCTCAATAAGGTAATGCTCTTTATTCTTATGTATTATATATTCGTATAAATTTTGAAATGCATGTCTATTTCTTAAATTCTTTATCATAAATTTAACATTTCATGGTTCCTTGATTTCTACAGGACTTGAGACTAGGAATTGCAATTGATCACTAGCCTATGTGGAGATGTTTCATCAATTGTACTCATATAATTAATACTCATGAATCTCTCTTTTTATATGTGGTTTTAGTTAGTTACCTTTCATGTGAATTGTAGTTCTTTACTTCATTTATTATACGTAGTTTATTTCATTCATTCATGATTGTATGCATCTTTACCCTAACAAACCTAATTATCACTTTACCCTACCAACCCCTACCTTAACTTGCTCTCACCTTCCAACCCTAACTTGAAATAACCTATCTTGATCATATTACATACCCTATATTTTGTTACCCTACCAACTCAACCTAACCTAGCCTACCCTTAATTAGTCTAACTAAACCTAAATTAAATGTGTAGTATATTGTGCCCCATGGGAACCATTTTTGGTGTGTACCATTTCATGCAAATAGGGAAGCTTACATGGAACCAATATTGTTGGTATATTTTTTGTTTTGAAACCCATTTTTAACCTCAAAATTCCTCTAATGTAAGTGATTCAAAGAAATAACACTTTGCTTACAAATTAGGGAACATTTTTTACTTTACATCCTTTAATGATAAAAACAATTTGGCACCCTGGAGTGGTGAACCATTCATAGAGCAGGGCCAAAAGAGTTATTGGCCCTGATATTTTGTGCTACTTCACAAGGGGCTTTGGCATTATCTTCTCAATAAAACTTGATAAGTTGGATACAAAGAAAACTAAAGATCTCATCTCACAAGGGGCTATGACATTATTTTATCAATAAAACTTGATATGTTGGGTTCAAATAAAACTAAATATTTCATGTACATACATTTTAATCTCCACTTTATCTCCATAAAGTAAGAAGAATATCATTTAGGGCCTTCAAAGGATTAGGTTGTGGATCATAAGAATCCTGACTTGGACACTACTTTGCCCAATGTTTATTTGGGTGAAGGTTCTTCTTCATTTGAAGTAGAGGCTACTTCAGGTTCGACCCCACAAGGAGCTTCTAATGTCTCTTGTGCACCTAAGAGCACTTGTATATGATGATGTAAAAATTGATGATCTTTTTTTTAGAGAATAAAATTCCATCATCCTCCCATGTATTAAGCGTTCATAATAAAGACATCAGTACCTTTCCAATGCCCAACGAATTCCCCCCTCTTCCTTGGATTTCCATATGGAGGACAATAATAACCACCATCCACAATAGTCGTTGGTAAACCCCCAAGACTCAATGGAAATGTATTCCTTGGAGCTTATGATGATCTTGACACTTAATGACCTTTACACCTGCAGCTTCATTGTATTGCATACTTTATAAAGGAAAATTTTGGTATTGTACTCAATGTAATCATTTATCTCTTTATCACATAATTTCTAATAAATTAACACAAGGTAAATTATAGTTGATCAATGACTAATGAGTAATGTATTTTGTGATATGAAATGAAGGATTATTTTCTTGTCTATGAACATTAGAATACATGATTTGTCAAAGTTTTATATTTCTAACTACACACAAACAATATCATTTTCACAGAACCAAAAGAGAGAGAGAAAGGAGAGAGAAAAATTGAAAGAGTCATTTTTGAAACTCATACTTGTTTTCCCCTTCCATGCAACTTAGATAAAAAGATACATGTATTCAAGAAAAGCTAAGCAATTGTAAAATATATCTAAGGTAAAACGATCTATTTTATGAAAATCTAAGATTCTATTTATCTTCATTGTTTGAATTTGAAAGAAGATTGTATTGATCAAGGAGGGAATGCGCTCTTCTAATATTTTCATATGCTATTAAGAAAATTCCAATCTTTACATTAGTCAACGTGTCCTTCTACATTTACTATGGTTTGAGAATCTATCCAACAAATGGTGGAACTTCTCCTTGGAAAACGCTTGTTCAAAACAAATGTCCAAAAAATAACTGATTTATTTAACAACCAATCCAAAGACTAGAAGCATTGGTATGTTTTGAAA
Organism: Picea glauca; assembly: GCA_000966675.3. Lineage (NCBI taxonomy): Eukaryota > Viridiplantae > Streptophyta > Pinopsida > Pinales > Pinaceae > Picea > Picea glauca. The sequence goes on from JZKD02S0076433.1 coordinate 267,199, forward strand.
TATGAATTTAAGCTCACTGCTACATCGCAGTGGATCCTAGATAAGTTTACAAGCATCATTCCAAACAATCTTCCCATTGAGATTGGCTTGCGAGACCCTTTGGCCTAGTCATGGATTGGCATTGGAATTTCTCCAAAGCCTTTAAACATTATAAGCCAAGTGATGGATAACGATGGCTATGCCCACAATCCAACACTAATGCTACTATTAATAAGATATGGTGCCTTCATTTAAAACAAAGGACCTAGCTCTTTTATATTCCCTCACTATGAAAACCTATTATAGAGCCAAAAAAACATTCCTTCACTATGAAAGCCTATTATATAGCAAAAAACAAAAATATTTGTGTGGTCCCTCATGATGGGAGGCCTTGTAAAGGATTCTTATAATATATGCTTCAAAATATAGTAGGTGACGATGTCAAAGTATTGGTATCGATGTCATGCAAAAATCACAAAACATTTGAAATATCAAAAAATAAAAATAGTGAACTCACCAAAATCACTCCAAGCATCCCCGGGTAGGAGTGTTAAGTCGATATATTTGGTAAATTACGTACCCTTTTAAGGGCACTCTTGGATAATAATAGTAAATTACTAGACAGTCTATGCTCACGGAGGTTGTAAGTTCCCCTGACTTTTGCATTAGACTTACATCTTGACTCACAAGATCATATAACATCTCGTTCGTCCTGACTTTTGGTTTGAATCACATAGAATGTGTGTTCCCCCTTAATTTTGTCAATACCTCACAAGACTGGTTGATTCTCCAAATTTCCCTGGCTAGCCTCAGGGTGGCCCATATGGCATCTCATTGGAAAATGATTGTCAATGCTGCCAAATTTAACACCAACCTACCTCACCTCTACCAAGGCAAGATCTCAAATCTCCCCATCATACCATCCATGGCTCTTAGGTCCACCTACCCTCATCTCCAAATGCAAGTGAATCAACAAAACCATCTCAAACGGAGCTAATTATACTCATGAAAGAGAAACGGCTATGTCCCTGTAACTAGCAATATCTTGGGTGAGAATGCACCTAGTGTTGTAAAATTGTCAAGGAATAGTAAAAAATATTCCCATACATGAATATCTCTATTAGTGTTAGAAATTATCCTACTACTCAATGAGTCACAAACGACCCCCCTATCCATCCTCAAAATACAAAGCATAATGCATCATCCACCCACCAACTCAATCCTCTTAGTCAGGCACTATCCCTCCACCTTCTATGTCCCTGGCCTTTAGAATTGGTCCATCACAATATTTAAGGCCCCTTTACCTTAAAGAGTCATCTTTAGGTATACTACCTCTCCCCGTACCAACAATCCAACCATAAAATAGATGTCTTGTATTTTTATCTCCAAACACTACCCTTCAACATCAAAATAGTTGTCAATATTCCACATCCCTATGATGTGTTCTAGAATATAAGGTTAGTGTGAATCTATGGGATCTAAAATAAATTTAGGAGTTTGCATCAACAAAACAAATTACGTGCCTCATCTACATCACTAGAAACTAACTACCATAAGACCTCATGATCTTTCTCTCACCACTTGTAAGAAATAAAACCTACAAACATCAAAATAACAAAACTTGTCAACATTGTGTGACCATCCAACTTAAATGCCATGTAATTTTATGATTGTGCACAACCTCAAAATATATGACCTA
>JZKD02S0076433.1:270851-282504 GCA_000966675.3 Picea glauca
CATGAGGGATTTGGCACTTGGATATTTAGGAGTTAGAGAAGTGATGAAGTATCAATATTAGGAATTGAAGCTTGATGGAACTCCTTTGAAAAACCATTCTTGAATATTAATGGAATATTGAGGTATTGATCCAATTTGATGTACGGTTTATTTATGCCTTTCAATTTATTTTTCATGTTGTTGTAGATTTTTGTTGTTGTCATTCTTTTATAAAAGCTTAGTAATGAATTTATTCATCTAGGAGTAAGCAATTTGAGGAGGCTCTCCCTTTTGCTATATTTGTTTTATTTATTTATGCCTATGTCCTCATTTTTATTATCAACTAAGTTGCATATTTGGAAGCACGTTACAACCATAAAACAACACCTTTATAATTTTATTTATGAGTGGAAATCTTAGCCCCTTAAGACTAGTTTTCTACAACATATTTCCAGCAAATACTTAAGGTTCAAATGTATCAAATTATGACCTTTCTACCTTAAGTGCATAGCTTAAATATGAATGTATCAAATAGTTACTTTATTTACTAATTTGTAGAAGATGGTAAAAAATCCTCTTCTATCATATGACTTGCTTCAAAGTAGTTGTTTGTGACACACTCTCTCATTTATCCAATGCCTTATGACTCCATTAGTTCATGATTGATAGGAACTATTTTCCTTCCATCTCTTTTTATCATTTGCATGTCCTTCATTTTCATATGTTGTCCTCATCTTGACATCGTCCAATTATTACTCATGTAGTTACATACTGGGGTAATTACATAGTGAATGGTGCAAATGATGATAGGAGACTTGATAAAAATCTATGGGGAGTACAATTTTTTTTTTTTTTTTTTAAAAAATATAGTTTCGCCGGACATCCGACCCCATGAAGTTTTAATACGATGGAAATGCCATAGGTATGATGCCCTATGGAGTCAGATATTTGACGGCCCAAGGAACATGATGATTCGACTCCATGAATTTTGCATCCGACGACCATGCCATAGGTTTGACGCCCTTATGGAGTCAGATATCCAAACCCTATGGGGTAGGATGATCGACGGCCCAAGCACTGATCTGACGGCTTCAAAAGTCAGATATCTGACAGCTATAGGGGAAAAACGATCGACGACCCAACATTTGATCCAATGGTTGTGGAAGTCAGATAACCGACTGCTTCTATTATGTGTCAAATAACTGACCACGTCCCACTGATGCTCAAAAAAAAATAATTTCGTTGAATTTTAGATGCATAACTATCGAATTTCAGACAAATTAGCCATTGGATTTTGGGTACAAATGTAGTTGTGTCTAGGTATAGGTATAGGTCTAGATGTGGCGAGGAAAGGAAAGAAAATGCAAGGCATGGTAAGGCAAGGAAAGGAATGACAAGGCAAGGCATGGCATGTGTTATGACATATAGTTGTCAAGGGTAGCATATCATCCAAGTTCGTGATTTGCATAGGAAGCGTCTGAGCGCAGCATGCAGAGCAGCTCATTTCGGGCTTAAAATACAAACAGGTGGGCCCAGTTTTCAATGGCGGAAATCCCCTATGAATTTAAAATCAGTAGCTCCCGAGTATCTCAAACTATAGAGTTGCGCGAAGTATAGCGCTGGAGCAAAGAGTCCCGAAGTGCCGAAGTCCCGAAGTGTCGAAGGCCTGAAGTCCCGAAGGGCTGAAGTAATTCTCAGCTGTCTGATTCAAGTGGGCCACGTGTCGTCATATTCTCAGCTTCGAAGGTTTTACTTGGAGGGAAATGGAGTTTGAGAATTGAAATTCCTGAAGGCCGATCCGCGAAGCAAATCTTGGTTGTTGTTTTGAAGGGGATAATCTGATCTGTCAATCTAAAAAGCACCAGAGCTGAGCCATTGATAAGAGGGCCTAATATTAGATCGCAAGATCAATGGTCATGAAAAATTGTGGGTTCGGAAGGTGTGCATGTTTTAAAATCTCAGTGGCAGGCCGTAATCGAAACCGTGGCTTTTTAAAAAGGGACGCGTGGCAGTTCATGGTGAATTGCGGGGACAAAAGCGGTTTGATTTCAGACCACTCTTGGTAGTGTTCGCAATCACGCAATTGCATAGGGTCATGGCCCTAGGTCACATTGAATATGGAGCAATGGAGAGGAGCTGCGTCAAAGGTCGAAAGCGTTTGTATTTGTCACAAAAGAAGATCTGCATGGCCTCAAGATGTCAGGATTGACTCGAAGAAGTCATGGGAACCGCATGGAAAATTCATGGGTGTCAGTCCTCGTCACAATCCCGATGAAGCCAGTTAATGGAAATGGGAGTGGTGGTTGAAACTTAAACTCACTCCATAAATGGAAAGCAGGCTGAGGATAGTCGCAAGTGTAGATTGGTAATTTGAAGTTTCCTTCTGGACGGATTTTCCTGCAAAACACATAACTAAGGCGAGCTTGTGTCTGACCTGAGAAGTCTTGCACAGTCTGACAGAGCAGGCACCGACTGAAAAATTTAAATGCAGTGGTCCGATCATGCTCCCGATGGTTGCAACATTTCTGAGTATATATAGGCAGTTTTAGTATTTTTTTTATGGTCGATGGTTGAGCTAGGCTCCTGTATTGTAACGTTTTGATGAATCTCTGGTTCTCTGGTTATGTATTTATTTTTGAGACTTCTTGATTAATATAATTCATCTTTCTTACTCCATATTATTTGCCTCCGATACTGAGAGAGTTTATAATTGATTGATTCACATGGATTGTTGTGACAGTATTATGATGAATGTTTGATTATAGTGATGTTATAATTTCTTTAGTTTCTTTGAGATTTGAATTAAAGAGGATCTTGTGTTTAAGTTTTTACTCCTTAGGTTGTTGGAAGACCAGATGTCCACGGTAGACCTCTACACCCTCCTCACAAAATTATTCCCTCTATTCACCCTTACTACAACTCACTGACTGAAGTTGATTCAAGACCTCAACTGCTTGCGCATACCAATCCAGATTTCTGAGTAAGAACGATATTTTCTTGAGTTTGTGGCCATTTGAACCCCTTTAAATTTATTCATTGTGACATAAAAAACTGATGAGTACCGGGCTTACCTCCAATGCAATCTAGAGGTGACTTTTAGTGCTAACATTTATGGTGTCATTGTCGGGGAACGAATTGAAGACCTTTCCCTGGGATAGAATAACAAAGAGCTTCTGATTCTGAAGGTGCATCAAATATTAGAACCATTGAAGATTGCAGTTTGCACCTGGTGACTACACAATCAAAGACTCCATTGGGGAGGATCCTTATAACAGAAATATGATCATGCATAAAGGGATTACCAAGTATCATTTTATGAGCTTACTTCATGAAATCTTGTTTTTCCTTATTAGCTCATTCCTGTCTTCCCCTTTACATATAAAGAGGATTATCGTTTTCTTTGTCTATTCAGAATATTATAAGCCTTCCTTTATTAATCCATCTTTCGAAGAAGAAGACGTCCCTTCTTCTTGTGTTGTAGATGTTGATCTTGTGTCTTCACTGCAACCTATTCATAAGGATGAACTTCATATTGAAACACCCCCTAAATTCAATCACCCTTGAAGCCTTGAGGAGGTCAAAACTGATCCAAAACCTTCTCAAATATCATCACATCCTGCTGTTACTATTGAACCTTGCCATCAGTGTGTTAAAACTCATATTCAGCCCACTATTTTTCAAACTAGGATCAAAGGCAATATGTTTAAACCTTTAAAGCTTCCATATCATCGTCATCCTTATCCTCTTGATTTCTTTGAGTACTTTCCTCAATTTTATGGAAAGGATCATGTTACATTTGAGAGGCATATGGAGGATTTTGAGAACATTATTGATCAGTTTGAGATAGTTCATGAGGATGTTACAATGAGTTTGTTCTCCAAATCCTTGTTAGGAGATGTTGTTGTATGGTTTAAGGGTTTGGGAGCTGACTCCATTGTTTCCTGGATTTAATTATTCAATACATTTTTAAAGGGTTGGGGTGAGAACAAGTCATTTGATCAATACCTACATGAGTTTACTACTTTGAGAAGGGGAAAAAAAGAAATTATGTATTCTTTTAATCAAAGGTTTCACAGCTTGTATTGCAGCCTGCCCCTGGAAATTAAACCTTCTGAGACAGTTGGCATGGTGTATTACATAGTGTCTCAACACTCTGACCTTGTTTTGTATATTAGGGAAATAAAATCTACATCTCTATCACAATTATTCATGGATAATGAGGAAGTGGAGGAGAACCGTCAAGCTTGTGGCAGGATTCAAAGTCAGTATCATGTCAACTCTGAACATGAGGTAGGTTTTACTTGCTTTCCCTATGAAGGAAAGATCGTGGATGATTTTTTCCTCAAATGAGGTATCTTGGACAACCTTATTTCTGAGGAAGTCACTGTCTCAAACATTGACCAAGAGTTGTTTGTTGTTGAGAAAGACTTTGGTGATGAATGCTTTGCTGGTAGAGAGCACCCTGATTCAAGACATTTTGAATGTCAAGAGTTAAAGGTTTTTTATGAACATACCAGTGATGTTGATGAACAAAAATTTTCTATGTTTTGTTTGGACCCTTTTGGCACAATTATGGTTTATGATGATGATTTTGATCCTTGTAAATTCTATGGAGGTGTTGAAAGGGATTTTCATATGCATTTGATCTGTCATCCATCAACCACAAATGAACAGACCTATGTTGATGAAAATCATGTGTATGAACAGATAGAAGTAGTAGTTACTATTGTTCCTGAAGTGGATATTTTTCACAGTTATATTCTTGATGAAATTATTGTTTTAGATATTGATCATAGATATGAGGGGAAACCCATTTTTGATGAATATTATAGTGATGATGAGAAGCAGACTATCCCCATGGTATGTGTAGAGATGATCAACAATCAGCCCACGGGTGGTTCTGAAGTTATGAAGAAGATTTTTTACCCACAGATGCATGTGTATGTCATTCAATCAGGTGTGCCTGTAGAAGACATCAAACAAACTGTCAGTGGCTATGACACAATGAAGGTAACCTTCCACAAGTTAATCATGTGTTGCCTTCAGTTTCATGACCCTGTCGATGAGTACATAGAGTTATACTTCTCAAATTCTTTGGAGCATGCAGGCTTGATATTTTTAGCAGCATTTGAAAGTAATATGGGTGATCATAAGAATGAAATTAGTCAACTTCCACACTCTCCTTTTTTTTATGGATCACTTGCAATGAAGCAAAGGATTCGATTATCAAATAGTTTGAATGGCTCCGGTGGAAGTTTGCCTTCACCTAGCCCATTGTAAAAGTCAGTTAGATTAGGTTTTGTACATAAATAAGATCCTTCTGAAGCATGTGTGTTTGTTTTCCTTTCCTAAGTAGAATAGTGTACATGTGATCTTCAACAGGATGTTTTTGAGCATGACTCCATAGCCCAATGTAGAAGGCGATTGGAACTACTCGTTCTTGGTAGCTCACAAGAAGCATGCCATCCCCAGTGGAGCCAAATGTTATCACATATAGTTTTCAAGGGCATCAGGTCGTCCAATTTCATGGTCTTCACAAGAAGCGTCTGAGAACAACATGCAGAGCAACTCATTTCAGGCTTAAAAACAAATAGGTAGGCCCAATTTTCAACGGTAGAAATCCCCTATGAAGTTTAGATTTATAGCTCCTAGATATCTTGAACTGTAGAGTTGCATGAAGTATAGCGCCAGAGAAAAGAGTCTCGAAGTGCCGAAGTCCCGAAGTCCTGAAGGGCCGAAGTAATTCTCAGTCATCCGATTCAAGTGGGCCACGTGTTGTCATATTCTCAGCTCTGAAGGTTTTACTTGGAAAGAAATGGAGTTTGAGAATTGAAATTCTTGAAGTTCGATCCGTGAAGCAAATCTCGATCGTTGTTTTGAAGGGGAAGATTCGATCCGTCAATATAAAAAGTGCTAGAGTTGAGTTGTTGATCAGAGGGCCTAATATTAGATTGCAAGATCAATGATCATGCCAAATTTCAGGGTTGGAAGGTGCGCATGTTTTAAAATCTCAAGGGCGGGCAACAATCAGAACCATGGTTTTTAAAAAAGGTGTGCATGTCTATTCATGGTGAATTGCGGGGGAAAAAGCGGTTTTCTTTCAGACCACCCTTGGTAGCGCCTGCATTCGGACAATTGCATAGGGTCATGGCCCTAGGTCACATTGAATATGGAGCGATGGAGAGGAGTTGTGCCAAAGGTTGAAAGCGTCTGTATTGGTCACAGAAGAATATCTGCATGGCCTCGAGATGTCGAGGTTGACTCGAAGAAGTCATGGGCATCGCCTGGAACATTCATGGGTGTCAGGCCTCGTCATGATCCCGATGAAGGAAGATAATGGAAATGGGAGTGGTGTTTGAAACTTCAACTCACTCCATAAATGTAAATTAGGTTGAGGATGGCCGCGAGTGAGGATTGGTAATCCAAAGTTTCCTTCTAGATGGATTTTCCTACAAAACACATAACTGAGGCAAGCTCGCGTCTGACCTGAGAAGGCCTGCACAATCTGAAAGAGAAGGAACCAACTGAAAACTTTAAATGCAATGGTCCGATCATGCTCCCGGTGGTTGTATCATTTCTATGTATGTATAGGCAGTTTTAGTATTTTGTTATGGTCGGTTGTTGAGATAGGCTCCCGTATTTTAAATTTTTGATGAAGCTCTAGTTATTTGGTTATGTATTTGTTTTTGAGACTTCTTGATTAATCCAAGTCATCTTTATTACTCCATCTTATTTGCCTCCGATACTGAGAGAGTTCATAATTGACTGATTCACATGGATTGTTGTGACTGTATTATGATGAATGTTTGATTATAGTATTGTTATAATTTCTTTCAGTTTCTTTGAGATTTGAATTCAAGAGGATCTTGTGTTTAAGTTTTTCCTCCTTAGGTTGTTGGAAGACCATATGACCACGACAAACCTCTAGACCCTCCTCACCAAAGTCTTCCCTCTATTCACCCTTACTACAACTTACTGATTGAAGTTGATTCAATACCTCAACTTCTTGCGCATACTAGTCCAGATTTTTGAGTTAGAATGATATTTTCTTGAGTCTGTGCCCATTTGACCCCCTTTAAATTTATTCATTATGACATAAAAAACTGATGGGTATTGGGCTTACCTCTAATGCAATCTGGAGGTGACTTCTAGTGCTAAAATCATGGAAATTCAAGTCAAGGAAAGACATGGCATGGAAAGGCAAGGCATGACATGACATGGAAAGGAAAGGCATGGCATGTCATAGCATGGAAATAAAAGGCAAGGCAAGGCAAGGAAATGCAAGGCAAGGTAATACAACACAAGGAAATGCAAAGCATGGCAAGGAAAGGCATGGAAAGGAAAGGCATGGCATGGAAAGGCAAGGCATGACATGGAAATTCAAGGAAAGGTGGGGCAAGGCAAGGCAAGGCTAGACATGGCAACGCAAGGTAAAGCATGGAAAGTCATAACAAGGAAAGGTCTAGGTATAGGCCTAGATCTTAGTATGGCAAGGCAAGGAAAGGAAATGCAAGGCATGGAAAGGAAAGGAAAGGCATGACAAGGAAAAGCATGGCATGGAAATTCAAGGAAAGGAAAGGAAAGGCATGGCATGGCAAGGGAAGGCATGGCATGGAAAGTGAAGGCAAGCCAGGGAAATGCAAAGCTAGACATTGCAGGGAAAGGCAAGGCATATCAAGGCAAGGTATAGGTATAGGTCTAGGTCTAGGTATTGCAAGGAAAGGAAAGGAAAGGAAATGCAAGGCATGGAAAGGCGAGGAAAGGCATGAAAAGGAAAGGCATGGAATGGAAAATCAAGTCAAAGAAAGGCATGACATGGAAAGGAAAGGCATGTAATGGCATGGCGTGGAAAGTCAAGGCATGACATGACATGGAAAGGCAAGGCAAGGAAAGACAAGGAAAGGCAATGCAAGGCATGGCATGGCATGGAATGGCAAGGAAAGGAAAGGCATGGCAAGGAAAGGTAGGGCATGGCATGGAAAGGAAAGGAATGGCATGTCATGACAATGAAAAGAAAGGAAATGTAAGGCATGACATGGCATGGAATGGAAAGTCAAGGCAAGGAAGGAAAGGAATGGCATGAGAAGGAAAGGAAAGGCATGACATGGCATGGCAAGGAAAGGCATGGCATGACATGACATGGAAAGGCAAGGCAAAGTAATGCAAAGCAAGGAAATGCAATGCAACGAAATGCAAGGCATGGAATGGAATGGGATGGAAAGGAAAGGCATGGCATGGTAACACAAGGCACGGTATGGCATGGCAAGGAAATGCATGGAAATGAAAGGCAAGGGAATGCTAGACCTGGAAAGGCAAGGCAAGGCATAGAAATGCATGGGAAGGCAAGGTATAGGTATAGGTCTAGGTATGGAAAGGAAAGGCAAGGAAATGCAAGGCATGGAAAGGCAAGGAAAGGCATGGAAAGTCAAGGCATGGTATGGCAAGGAAAGGAAAGGAAATTCATGGCATGAAAAGGTGTTATATCCCTAAAATTCCCTACCTATGAATACATGGCATTGGCCTTTCTACTTGCACAATTTTCCAAACTATTGTTGAGGATCTCTCTTTAAAAAACCATTTTTTGGAGTATGTACCCGCCCTACTACACTATTTCTCGTGTACATACACTTGTTGCATGATATCTAGCCCCCGTACATATGCCAGTTGCATACTAAACAACCCTTGTTTACCTCCAAAAGTTGCAAAAAATAAAAAGTTGCAAGGAATTCAATGGAGTTTACGGGCTATTGAGGGTTTCCCAAATACACCTGTTGTAGCCCATCCCCAAACCAAATAACTATCCTTTTGCCATATAAAATGAGGTATTGGGGTCCCATTCCAACATCAAACATTAGAACAATGAAACTCTTCTCAAATCCCTTTTTCCTCCTTGCCCAAGTATTTGCAACCCCTTCTGATTTTTTTCCTTAGTATTCCCTCTCTAGCCTTTTCTCCTATACAATCCCTTCTCTTCCCCTGAAGTGATCAGCTGATTGTGAGAGAAAACATTAGGATAGTGCACTTGGAGAAACATTAAGAGGATCCTAAGCCTAGTCTGAGATCCTCTTAATGTTGCTCCAAGTGCACTATCCCAATGCTTTCTCTCACAATCGGTTGATCACTTCAAGGGAAGGGAAGGGATTATATAGGAGAAAAGGCTAGAGAGGAAATACTGAGGAAAAAACTCATAAGGGGTAGCAAATACTTGGGCAAGGAGGGAAAATGGATTTTGCAAGAGTTTCATTGTTCTAATGCTTGATGTTGTAATGGGACACCAAGACCTCCTTTTATATGACAAAAGGATGGTTATTCGGTTTGGGGGCAGGATACAACGGGTGAATCGGTTGGGAAACCCTCAATAGCCCGTAAACTTCGTCAAATTCCTTGCAAATTTTTTTTGTTGCAACTTTTGGAGGTAAACGCGGGTTTTTTAGTATGCATCTAGCGTATGTATATGGGTTTTCTAGCATGCTGCAAGCATATGTACGCGAGAAGTAGTGCACCAGGGCACAGACATGCTCCAAAAAATGGTTTTTTAAAGAGAGATCCTCAGTAGTAGTTTGGAAAATTGTGCAAGTAGACAGGCCAATGCCATGTATGCATAGGTATGGAATTTTAGGGCTATAACACCTCTATGCATACATTCCCCTCATGGATAGATGCATGCTCCTCCAAAAGGTCAACCTGAGGTTCTAACAATCCTTCCTCACATAGGGAGGTCTTTGCTCCACCAACTACCTCATATTTGAATTCCTCTTTCGTATTCTTCTGTAATATTCCAGATATAAAAAGTATGCAAAACAAAAATAAATAGCTAGAAATGGCATATGAACAACAATATAACCAGAACAACACCACGATAATACCAGAATGATAGCAAAATAACACCAGAAATAACACTTTGATTACCGAGAGCAATGTTCACTTGCCTCTTCGAGCGGGAAACCTCCAGTAGAGCAGAGCTCTATTACAATAATATCCAAGACAAAACTTATCATACCCTCGACTCCTATTTATAGTAAATATGTCTATCAAAAGAACAATGTTGAAGAAGATCCTTCTAGAAGTGAAAGATTCTATTAGGTCTTCTTACATTGGACTTATTTCTAGGCCTTATTAATATTGAACTTTATTACATAGAAATATATTATTCTACCTACATGAGGGGTTCGGTCCCTAACATGTCCTCCCTCTTAAAAACAGCCTTGTCCTCAAGTCTTGAGATGAGGAAATTGTTGCAGAATAGTAGTTGGTTCCCAAATTTCTCTTTGATAGTTGTTTACTGGTAAAGGCCAAAGGCCGACCCTCTTGCATAAGGACGACAACAATTCCTTTCCCAAAATCATCACATTCCAATACCAAGGTATTTGTGAATTCAGGAAGGGCCAGGACTGGAGTGGTGCACATAGACATATTCAAGGTTTGAAAAGCCCAAGCAACTACTGGAGTCCAAGTGAAAGAATTTTTTTTAAGGAGATCAACGAGAGGTGTCGCAATATTTCCATATTCTTAACAAACTTGCAATAATAACCTATTAAACCAAGAAATCCACACAAGATTTTGAGAGTATTTGGGTGAGGCCAATCTTGCATAGCTTAAATATTTTTAGGATCCACCCTGACACCAGCCTTGCCAACAATGTGACCCAAGTACTTGACTTCCGAGGTGCCAAAAGAACATTTTGATTGTTTGAGGAAAAGTTAGTGTTGCGAGAGTAGATGGAGAATTTGATCCACATAGGAAAGATGAGATTGCCAAGTTTTACTATAGATGAGAATATCATCAAAGAAAACTATGACAAAATGACGAAGAAAAGGATGGAAGACATGATTCATGAGGCTTTGGAAGGTGGAGGGGGAATTACATAGGCCAAAGGGCATGACCAAAAACTCATAGTGACCCTCATGAGTTCAAAAGGAAATCTTGGGTATGTCAGCTTCTTGCATACGTATCTACTGGTAGCCAGAATGCAGATCATGTTTAGTAAAGTACTGAGCACCACTCAACTCATCCAAGAGATCATCAATGACAGGAATGGGGAACTTGTCCTTGATGGTGAGCTTATTGAGGGAACGAAAGTCAGGACACTTGCACAAAGTACCTTCTTTCTTAAGTACCATAACCACAAGGGAAAAATAAGGGTTGGTACTTGGGTAGATAACACCCGCTTCGAGCAATTCCTGCACTATTTTCTCAATTTCATTCTTTTGGGAAAAGGGGTGGCGATAAGGGAGAACATTGGGAGCAAGACTACCAGGAACAAGGGGAATGGAATGATCATGAACACCACGAGAAGGAGGAAGGCCCTGAGGGGTTCAAAAGATATCTTAATGTTTGGAAAGGATAGCTTGGAGGTCAAGATGGATAGAGGGTGTCTCAACATCTTGAATAGAATGGATTTGAGAAATGATACCAAAGAGGCCTTTCTTGCGGAGATTTTCCATATGATGGGAACTAATGATCTCAAATGAACCAATTGTGAGGCCTTGGAATTGATACTTTTTTCCTTCCTGTTAGAATTTCATGGTTAATTCCTTAAAATCCATAAGAATGGGACCGAAAGTGCATAACCATTCAACACCTAGCACAATTTCACAACCTCCCATGTCAATGGAAAACATATGAGATTTCAGTTGGTAATGTCCAATTTGAAGACAAACATTTTCACACCACC
>JZKD02S0076433.1:298332-314253 GCA_000966675.3 Picea glauca
CATCTAATTCAGAAGCATGCTTTCTGGGAGATCAGAAATGGGGAACACTCACTGTTCTGGAAAGATTCTTGGAAACAACAACCACCTTTAGCCACTCTTGAAGAACTCACCCCCCCGACGACAACTAATGCATCTCGAGGACTTCCAGTGGGTAAAGGATCTATGGATAACGAATGACAGGTACCAGCCATGGTGCAATTGGAATACTGAACCACATGAACTTCACCTTCCAATGGAGACGGATCTATGGGCCTAGCAAGCTTGTGCAAATCAACGAAAAATTTCCATCAGGGAAGGCCTGAACATTCTCAGATGGGGGAACTCCACAGTCGACAAATTTTTGGTCAAAGAAGCCTATTACTTACAGGGGAACTACCAGGAACAAACCATGGAGAGCGTCTGGAGTAAGATCTGGAATCCAGAACTCTGGTCTAAGGTGTCCATATTCTTATGGCCCACTGTCTAAAACCGCATCCTAACCTAGGACAATCTTAGGAAATGGGGTTTCATAGGACCCTCCATCTTCTCTCTCTGTCAGCAACAGGAAGAAATGATAGATCATCTATTCAACCATTTCCACTACAGTAAGAAAATTTGGGATTTGGGGACTCAAATAATGCATCGCTCCAACGGGAATAGGGCCAACATCATCAGTACTGTGGAAAATTGGGACTCGGTCTCCTATCAAAACCCAATCCTGGAACAAATTTGGAAGCTTCTATCGGGCTTCATCAGGTGGAAAATATGGAAGGAAAGAAACAAATGGATATTTTGATCGACTACTTCCCTCGCCTAGCTCAATGTGGGAAAGAATCATGAACTTGATTTGGGAAACAATTAAGAGTGGGCAATGGTCTCAAGAGAAACTAAAATGCAGCTTGGGAAAAATTCATATCCTTGAAACCTGGAAACTCAATCTCACTGGCTCAATACAGAGCCCTGTGGCCAACCGATGAACTAGCATCCCAAGCACCTGGTCCCCCCCACCAATGGGTTTCATTAAACTAAACTTTGATGGCGCGTCAAAAGGGAATCTTGGGTCAACAGGCTTTGGTGTTGTACTCAGAAACTCAGAAGGGAGAATTCTCTACTCTGAAGTAGGATTTCTCAGTTTCAATACAAACAACATTGTTGAGCTATGGAGCCTCCTCAGAGGAATCAAGACAACAATAGACCACCACCTAAACAAGATCATAGTGGAGGGGGATTCCCAGATCATTATTCAACTCATAACCAAAATTATTCATGGGGCACACCCCTTGGAAGTCTCTCCCAATTAGAGACTTTCAGGACTCCTAGAAGAGTTTGAATCCCTCTTACATCCCAACATCACCATCATCCCCTCACATGTGAAAAGGGAGGAAAACAAAGTAGTTGATTGTCTAGAAAATGAAGGGGTGGCTTACACAACGAAGCTGATTCACTGGAATGCACAAGCCTCTCCCAGCTCCGAGCTTTCAGACCGATGCATGGAACTGGACAAGAATGATTATCCAACCTCGGATGAGGTGCCATGAATCATAGGGCAGCCACATAGCCTGCCCCAGACCCCAACGATTAATATGGTAGGTTGGCTCTCTTCCCCTCACCATTAAATGGAAGGAAGCCATAACTTCTCGTCAAGTAGAAAAGTACAGTTCCCTCGCGCGACCAAAATGGCGGTCATGAGATATAGTGGACGGGGAAAGTTTGATGCAGCGGTCATGTCGAACCTCTACATTATCATCCAACGAAGCAGAGAATGGAGTCATTTCACCTTGGCATTCCACCAGCCGAGAAGCTCTGACCACTGGTGAAGCTACCAGAGGGCTCCCATCACTCTCACCTTGCTCATTGACACCCTCCCTTGCTCCTCCATGCCGAGGGAAAGAGGCAGGTCGCATCGCGGCCCTGCCTGGCACAATTTCTACACTAGACAGAGGAGGGTGCAACGGCTGGAGCAAGCCTTGGCCATATCCGACACTCAACGTAGGGATAAGGTCAGGAGGGCGTTGATGGCGTATGTGGAGGAACTGATTCTAGAGGAACCAATCCAGTTCCCTCCAAAATACCTCCTCTTCAATGTTCCAGACAATTGGCAGCCCCCAGCCAATTCCCGAAAGGCACAAGTGCTCTAGGCACATTCCATCCCGAGTGGGAGGGCAAGGAAGAAAATACTTGCATATTCGACCCCAAGGGCACCACTCAATTCAAATATTCAGGTGAGGTGGAGGTATCAGAGGAACACAGAATGGAGGAGAGGCTTGGACAACGACGACAAAAGAAGTGGCACAGGAGGATTCAGGCGAGGCGGTGACAGTATGTGGTTTGGAGGTGTAGGGTGGCCCAGTCCTGGCGCCACCAACACTCACAACAATCCTGTATTTCAGCCAGGAAGCACCACCCTTCTTCCATTCAGAGTAGTTAGCACTCGTGTTTGAGCTTAGAAGCCATATGGCTGATCAAATTCATCGTGACAACCTCATGCATCATAGAATTGATATGTTGTACGCGGCTTACTCGAATGCACCAACAACCCAGAGGTGTCCGACTTGTGCCAGACCATTTGTGCTCTAGCCTAGGAACAACCCCCTCAGTGGCGACCTGAGCGACACAACCTTAGGTGAAAATGTGTAACGCAATTGCTTGTCTATCAGTTTGGCTCCTTGTGCTGCTATAGAGCAGTTTTAATTTCATGTTCATGTCTATGTTTTACACATTCACTGTTAATTTCCAGTTTAGTTTTCATGGTTTCTTAGCACAGTGGTGCACAGACTCAAATCCGCCACCTGGTCTGGTTTCTATTTGGCAGGGCAGATGGCAAATTGACAATTTTGACAATGACATCACAGTCTTCCATCTGTTCCGGTTTTCTCTAATTTAGCGAAAAAAAATAGCAAACTATTGCCATGTGGCTTTTTGTATTGAACAAGTTTTAATAGGATTTTCCCTCTCTGTTTATTCACAAAAAAAAAATACATTTGTGAGACATCATAATATAGCATTGAGGTGATTACAAAAATATTTTCAATATAGCACAACCATCTCCATAGCTATCTCCACAATATCTCCATGAATATCTCCATATGATATACATCCCTAATTTCACTCGTTGTCCTCATATTTCATCATACATAGAGTTCTAGAATAAATCTACTTTCATGAATAATAATTTATCATATCATAAGTATGAATTATTCCTTCATACTCCCCCTTGATGAATACGTTTGATTCAATGTGGATGTCTTGAGTTGTATTCATCATCTTTAGTCTCCTTCATTTGCATCATCTTTTATCTTCTTCATCTGCATCTGTTTCTTCAATTTTCGTTGTATCTGAGTCAATCATATGAACTCCATAATATTCATATCAAGAATTTTGTTAGCTTACCCTTGATCTTCATATCATCTAATACCAAATGTTGGTTTCAAGAGCATTGGGAAACAAATATTAACACGCAAAAACCATCATAAGAACGCCAATATACTCACAAAATCACATTTTCATTATTGTACAATAATAATAATAATACATCTCTCTCACACTAATACATTAGTGAGGCGTCATAATATAGCATTGAGTTGATTACAACAAGATTTTCAATATAGCATAACCATCTCCATAGCTATCTCTCTACATGTGATCTCCATCCCTAATTTCACTCTTTGCTCATCTTTCACCATACATAGAATTCTAGAATAAGTCTACTTTCATGAATAATAATTTATCATATCATAAGTATGAATTATTCCTTCAATTATTTTTTATATTTATAGTTGCTATATAACTAGTTTATATTTTTAATATAATTAATATAATTTTTTAAAATTTTAAATTTAATAAATATTTAGAAGGATTAAAAGAATTATAGATTTATTTTCTTGGTGATTAAAATATTTGATTTTGAAATGAGATCTATTTTGAGATATGTGTTTTAGAATTTTATTTTTATGTTCCAACAAATGTGAGAAAAGCTTTTCTAAATCTCTATCATTTTAATAAGTTAATATGTTATCATTTTGATGAGTTATTACAAATATTTAGAAATTGAGATTTAGTGTACATACAAGTATGATATTTTAAAAGAAAGTGTTATTTGAGATTTAGTGTACATACAAGTAAGATATTTTAAAAGAAATGCATGAAAGTCTATTGGCTTGCTATGTGGGAAACTAGACCAACTATAAAAAAAAATGCATGGAATAATATGCCTAAGTATCTATCCTTTGACGAGTCTGGTACATAGAGACCATAACTATAAGAGAGCACTAGAAATGCTAATAGACCCATATAGAAAAGACTGGAAAAAACATCTTGACTATAATTCATCAATATCATGAACCTAGGGATCCCCCTTGGGTTGGGTAGTTTCTAGCTAAGGCGGAGGAGGAGGAGGCCTATCATTTGTTGATGCACCTTTGTCTCCTGTAATCATAAAGATGCCATCATGTTTTTTCACCAACCAAGATACCATTGTGATTAGAAGACTATTATGGTGCTCCAAATCCTCCATTCGTTGAGTAAGCTTCCTGAATTCTCTCTCCTACAGTTTCATGCTCTGTGCCACCATAGTTTTAACGTGCCAATTAAGTTCCACAATCCTGTGGAATTTAAAATCTTTTTTCTGGTGCAACCTAGGTTAGGGATGACATTCCCCACCTACCTATCCACAACTTTATTATTAGTATGGGCTCTAACAGATCAAACCTCCTCCTCAAGAATCACCATGGAATCTTTGACCGCCTAGTCAACTTCATAATACTAATGCTTAGTTGTTTCCTTAGTTGCAAGGGCGGATCTGGTTTTGTGCTCAGCCTCTAACCCTTCCTTCCTTTTCCTGGACTCCATGAGGGCCCAAATCTCTTACTACAGGTACCCATAACTGCAAACTCTCCAGGTCACCAAATCCCACTAATGCAAACCTCCCAGTGTATAATCCAATTGAGGAACAAGAGAAACAAGAGTAAACAAAGATGAAAACTCACCAAATTTTTGAATCCTCCTCCCATGCGCAGACATAATATCTACTAGGACAGAGCCGTCTGCGTCATCAATATCCGTTGAAGAGCTCATAATGATTAACCACTAGAGGATCCTACACATCGTACTTCCCCTCAACCTACATAGCCCTTTATGCGTCATGTTCAATAGTGCTTCCATCCACGACAAAAGAAGAAGATATTGTCTGAAGTGCATGAACTTGGGAGGTGGCAGAAGGAAAACATTCAGAAAAGACCTCCCATGTCGAGGTATAACTCCCAACATGGTCACTATATGTCACCTCGGCGTGGCTGCTAGAGTCATGTGTCACCCCATTCGAGAACTCTTTATAGTATCTTAATTTTCTAGTATTCTCTATTTGTTTATAACAACATAATTTCTCATTTCCTTTAATTTAAATATAATATATTTTTTAATGGTATTAATATTTTACAAAGTGACCTCCTCCTTTATTCTCCAATAATGTAACCAAGAATTAAAATCTTTATACTAACCCTTGTTAAGCCAAAGGTGACCTTCACTAGAGTTTAAAGGGTAAAACTTTAAAAACCTCTTGTTTTTAATTTTCTTAGTTATTTAATTGATCAATAATAAACACTTTTTTTATCATTAAACTTTTTATATATAAAATATTAATATACTTTTATAAAATTTGAATTTGTAAAATTATAAATAAATTACAAAAAAAAATTAATAAATAATAACTCATGTTTTAAATTTTTTAAATTTGTGTTATTATCTTTATTTTTTAACAATCACTGGAAAATATTTGTATTAATAAAAAATTTGCATAATGCAAAGATATGCTACAAAAAGGTAATTTACCATGGAATTATTGTTCACAACATTGTTGGAATTACTGTTCACAACATTTCTATAATATTTTATAATCTTATTTATAACCAAAACAAGATTTTTATGAAGATAATATATCCAATTATTCTACATATACATGTCAAGTTCTTTGTTGGTGCTTTCAAAGAGGATGTCATTTACTGTATATTAATTGGTATGTGTGTAGAGGCACCAATTTCTTATTTTCCCTTTGATCCCTTTTGATCTTCTGGCAGTAGAACATGGAGATTCTAAGCCACTTCAAAATTTGATGGTTAAACCATCAATTGTAGCCACTACAAATCTTTGATCGAAAGGAGAATGTTGTTGTTAAGAGAGACTAATTGTTGAGTGACATTTTGATTTTAGAGGGCATGTACCTCAGAGGATAACTTGTCCAAGTATTCCTTATGGGATATCATGGTGGTCAAATATATCCTAATTTTAAGAGACCTCTTCGTATTACTATGCTCCTCTAGATGGGTATGGATTTTTTTGGCCAATTCTATCATAGTCATCTCTTGATGCATATAAATTGATTAAATCAAACATCTCTCAAGGGAGGGAGATGGTCATGATAGTTGTACGAATGAGTTATGGTGCTTGTTGTCATTTGTTGCTCGTGTTTCTTTCTTTGGTGGAATTGATGTGACTTAAGAAATTGGTGGCTCATACAAAGAGTTGGTTAGATATAGTCCCCCCAACTTTTTTACCACAACCATATTGGCCCTTTTGTCTGGTTCAATATTCAACTCATGAAGCCAATCAAGTTTTGCAAATTTCTTAGAGAAGCACCTTTCCCATTTCAATATTGTTGTTAACTGGAAATCTAAAGGAAGCGTTCCCCCCTCATATATTGAATGATTAGAAGATAGTCATCTAGGATTTCCAATTCTTTGATCTAAAGTTAAATGGCTAGTTTAAAGCCCATTAATAATCCATAGGCTTATGCTTGATTATTGGTCATCATTCCTAGATTCCATTCAAATCATTATGCTAGATCTCCCTAGGGTTATAAATGACCCCACCCACAATTACTTCCCTAAGATAAGTTTTTGTTATTATCAACCATCCTTGAGCATAACATTTATGTTAGGTTAAGCTTAAAAAAATGGCATATGTGTTCTTTTGAATAATTATTTCTCTTAAATTTTATGCTATGATGCTTAATAGGATACTACACTATTAACAATAAACAAAAATTGCAAAGCAATGTTTAACTACTTCTAAATGAAGAGATAATCTCATTTTTAAATGTTCTTTTTGTTGTCATAATCATAACAATATTTACAAACACCAACATAATTTTTAAACATGTTTTTTTTTAACTTTATTATTATAAGCTTACAAAACATATAAAAAAAAGTTTAAAGATTATATTCATATTTTTTAATATCGTTGGCTTCGCAAGAATGAATATTAGCTTTGTCATTATAAAGAATATAAATTATACAATTTTAACATCAATTATGCATTAATTTGTTTTTACTCGAACATTATGAGTAGTTTCTAGATTATCGTGAAGTAAAATCGTTACGAGTAGATGTGTAGGTAAATACAACATCCGATGGCATTATTAGTCCCTACCTTGAGGCAGCAGGTACTATATAAATTGGTTTTCCTTATTTCCAATAATTTGCACACAATTTGATGTAGATTTTAAACTTTTATTTCCAATAATTTGCACACAATTTGATGGAGCTTTATAAGAGAAATTATAACTTCTATACAATAACTTTTTAGTAAAACTAATCAACATCATTTAAATAACTTCTATACAATAACTTTTATAAGAGAAATTATAACTTCTATACAATAACTTTGAAAGTTTCTTCATGTTGCCGGAAATTGCAGTTATTCCACCTGCATGTACCACCAATTTTGTTGCAGTCAAACCCTTTAAGTCATGAAGTAAGCCTCCTCCAGTAGTGATGCTTATTCATCCAAACTCCATAAAAGAATCGGTAAATATGTGTTGTCTCGTGGCCCTGTTAACATAGGTTGGATATTACATATTATAATGATAACAGTAAATAAAATTGTCCCTAGATATCCCAACCAGTGCATTCATGCATATTATAAAATAAACCACTTATATTTAATCTTGTTTACATGATATTACAACGGTTTTAAAACTTTTTTAAGGACTTTAAGTTGAAATTTATTAGTGGAGCAATCAACTTGTTTCAAAAGGGTTGGAATGTGTGGTAGTTTTTGTTTACTTAAATTTTTTTTTATGATATATGCATGTTGAATAAAGCTCTTTGGCTTTGACGAGCTAATAAACTCAATGCACATTAACATAAATAAATAGATTGGAATATTTTAGATAATGCATTATAAATATTGCAAGGACTAACATTAAAGATTCTGAAAGGCTATGATGAAATAGAAATCATAATTGCAAGGACTAACATTAAAGATTCTGAAAGGCTATGATGAAATAGAAATCATAATTTTTCTATATTTGTCAAAGGGTAAAACAAAATGCACAAGTTTGCCCTGATTATTCTATTGTAGGTAGTGAAATTTGTAATAAAGCATATACAATGCAATTATCTTATGGAGCATACAAATTAAAAGGAAATTTTTATTTGGGAACAATGACAAGAGGCAATAAAAACCTTCACAATTTTCCTCAGTTAAACAAGAACATACTGATATTGTAATTTATATCTAGTTGTTGCATGAAGATTTTGAAGGCATTGCAATTCAGGAATGTCTTATCAATATACATGGACAAACAATATACATGGACAAACATTGATAGTATAAGGTATTAGTGCTTGGATTGCCATGTTTGAAGAAATGAGAAAAATAACTTCTATAAGTACTCAAATCTCTAAAAGGTATAAACTATATCAATGTAGATTTAAATAAATCTAAACTAATATAGAATCTCAAAGCAATGTGAAGTATGTGACCATAAAGAGTTGGAGTTGGAGTTTGAGTTTGATCAATTTTAAAAAACAATTCATAAATATTGGTATACATAAAATGACTCTCTAAAATTTTGGCATGCAATTTATTCATTATGGTAAATAGCCTTTTGTTGTAGCAGTTTATTCACTATGGTAAATAGCCTTTTCCCCCCTTGTTTTTCCTCTTCTATACTTACCCTTTTTCCCCTTTTCCTTTTTCCTTTTTATTCTCCCTTTCTAGTTCTATACTTAGAGTCGTTTTTCAGAACAACGGGTTCCCGGGTTGGCGGACTCATGAATCCTCATCTCCAATCCGAATTTTCACATATCGAGTCCGCCCGACCACCAAATTATCCCATACTTAGTCTTTTATGTGATCGCGAGTTCCTGGGTTGGCGGGGTCGAACTCTCATATCCCATGTTCCATGATATACATTTTGCATCCAAAAGATTTGCGATCTACATTTTGACCCCCAGACTCCTCGAGCTTCCAAGCATCTCATTTCTCCTATGTTGAGTTTGTCTGACTGCCTCACAACACTTAGCCATTTTTTGATCTTCTCCATTCGTAGGTTGGCAGGTTCCCAGGTTGGCGGATTCATAAAAGTCTCAAATCCTATTCCGCTCCTATCCGTCCCCGCCACCTTCGAGCTTTTCCCAATGCACATTTAGTATGGTTTAATGCTCATAACTCATTATGCAGGTTGTGTAAGTATTGTCATTAATAGGCGAAGGGCTCAAGGAACTTCCTCATTAAACCACATTAAACCATGATTTGCGGAAGATTATATATTATCTCTCAAGCACATGTTTCTAAGATTATCTAGATCGAAAAGAACACTCTCTTCAAATTATGGCAGAAACAGCTTGACAACAGTTATGTGGAGATACATTAAACATCTTTGGACGAGAATATCAGAATTTTCAGTGGCCTAGAGCATACTCTTATTATCCATCCCCTTCTGCTCAGAAGGAAGTAATTTGGACATCTGACATTGTGTGCGCGGGTTGTGTTCCAGAAGTTTTTGACTGCAAGGAATTGGTTTCTTGTTGCATCGATAAATATATGCCAAGCCAACATATAATTTCACTCCAAGACCATTCTCTCGTTATTATCTCGCCTCAATTATTATGCAATATGTTGAGACTCCTAGAGCCAATGCTCACCTTCAAAGGTGAAGATTGCAGAGACATTTTGAAAAACAAAATGACAATGGATTGGATCTCTTACCAGAATTCTTGGAGAATCCTGCTGCCATCCCTGAGGATATTACCAGAATGTAGGTTAGCTTTCTCAAAAATCCGTTTCGGGAAATTGCCTTACCAGAATTACGGGCTAGGAAAATACTTCTAGTATTTCCCGTATGATTCTTTACATCTTATATTTTATCGTCAAGGAGCAGGCCATTTTAGATTGGGGGAAGTTGATTTCCGTTGAAATCTCTTCCCAATTATCTCAATATAAAAAGGATAAGAATTTTTTTATGTCTTCTTATTTGGTTTTCGCAATAGCACATTGATGTCAATTTCCTAAATTATCTATATGCAAAAAGGTGAATTGTGAATTCGACCCCGTAACCTTTTGGTACCAAGTGTTATGGAGGCACAAAGCTTCCCTGCATTTTTATGAATTTTTCAACGACTTTGTCTCTGTTTTTAAAGTTTTGTTTTTTGGATGAGATACCCCAAGAATATCTTCTCAAGCTAGTAAATTTTTGGATAAAAAGGGGACTTTGGAACAAATGGAGAATTACAATGTCATCAAGATTTTTGGTTCTAAGGAAAATCCTTCCTTTCATCTATGCCATATATCTGACAGAATGTTTGTCACAGAAGTTGCAAGGCAATATAACTTTTGGCTGCACTTTTTTCATGAAAAAAAAAAAAAACAATTTATACCATTGCCTTGGAAAGTTGGGGATTTTGTATTCAGAAATATGAACAAAATTGATGAATTCACTAGCCACTTCCACAACTTGAATCTCAAGTACACTTAAAATATTAGAGGGTTTGACCCTAATGTAATCTTTGTGGAACATATGTTAACAATGGGTTTTAGTAGTTCCTTCGTCCATACAGTTCTAGGAGAAGAAGAAGATAACAACTTGGGTAATCCTACCCACACTGCTGGTGACGTAGAGATGGTACTTAGTACCAATGAATTGTATAAAAATAGAGGAAAAGGTCCCAACGAGAAGAGTGCACAACCCTTAATTGTTAAGCCCAAGACTTCAACACCTTGGAGAAGTGCTCCAGCGGCCCACCCATCTAAGAAGGTAACCAACAATAGTTTAGGAGGAGGAGGAGACAAGAACCCCCCTCCAGGAAAAATTGAAAGCACCCATAAACTTCCTCTGAGGAATAAGAGGAAGAGTATTGTACAATAAGAAGAAGAGCATTGCGTCAGAAGTCACATCAATAACTTCTCCCTCAAGGATATGGACATCGAAGCTAACATTGGGAAGATGTTCCCTAACATTGACCAACCGGGAGGCGTGGCTCACTAGAACCAGTGCTTGCAAATTATTGAGAATGAGATATTTGATGAAGAGGAATCATTTATATTTTAGAGTGTTGTCTTTGACAATGAATCTAAAAAATTAATTATTGAGAAGAGTGATGCGAAGAATAAAAAGGGGAAATCTCATTCGGAGGTTAACCTAAAGAATATGTGGCCTTCCCAGGTATCAAGAATCCATAGAGCCATTGGTGATGCATTGGACGATTCCATTGGCATTCTCGAAGTAAAAAATATAAATTTGAAGGAAAGGATTAAGGAACTTGAAGAGACTTTAATGTCTCTTCCACTGCTTTCCATCCCTTTGGCAATTGTCGGACCTGCCACGCTCACAACCATAATAAAAGGATCCTCAAGCTTACTCACATCAACCATGAGTTACGTGGAGAATAATATAAATAAAAGAATGGCATTGATTACAGAAGCTTGGGAAATTTCAAAGAGCATGATTTCTTTTGGCACGAGGGCGAATACCTTCCTTGAATATATACACGCCGATCTAAAAAATGGATAAGGTTTCTACCTTGATGAAATGGTACCCTTTGGTATTAAAGTTACTAACATGTCAGAACTTAAGAGAAGAGAGGAGGACCTTCCCTCTCCAAGTTGGATCAAGCAGTTGAATGCCTGCTGGAAAGAGAAAATAAAGAACTTGAACAACATCATTTAGGCATTCAGCCAAGCCATAACAAGGAGAGAAGAGTTATTCAAAAGGCTCACAGAGGTGGACCTAGCCGGAAGCACTAACGAGGTCCAATATCCCAAATTGATCCTCAACTCATTGTTTGTAACAAAACAACAGTTCGATGAGCAGGTATATATTTTTAAGGGATTATCAATTGAAAAATTATATGGTATAGTTGTATATGATGAGAAAGCCATAGATAACTAGCTAGTATATTATTTCGTAAAGAACCAGGATATTGAAGAAATATTACATGGCATTTACATTGATCTATGTGACTTGGAGGGTGAGTTGTTCAATATTAAAATCTGGCATGAAATCAATGTGGCACCTATGAAAAATTGCATCGAAGAGTGGTTCAAAAAGGCTATCGACAAACTAACACATGAAGGGAAAGAAGCAATTGAGACATTTATTGTAACCATTGATGAAAATGACAAAAGGAAATCAGAAAAAAAATGAAGACACAAGAGACCATCATAGTAACTTTACGATGATCAGATTCTTATTTATTTATCAAATCTTTCATCCAGTTATTCCGCTTCTTTCACTAGAAAGGTTTAACCGAAGACTGATAACTCATTTGTTCTTCTTACCAGGTCTTGTTGATCTTTCCACCGCCCACCTTCATCTTTCTAAAAGTTAATTTCTTGTATTTATTTTCTTAATGGTCTGGGAGAGCCCCAATCCCAGTCTTCAATACAAACACATTTACAATTTCAATAATATGCAATAAACTATATATTTTTGGAAATTTCATGAGAACTACTTCGGGAACAATCTCGACTGTGATTTGTAACCCTATTTTCAGAATATAAAGTATTTGAGATTGATCTATCATTATATTTATTTGAGCTTCCCATGTATCCACTCTGTTAAAGTTATCTTGTGCATGCAAATCATTTTCTTTTTATTTTTATGTGATCAAAAATCTCTATCTTAAAACTATGATGGATGTGAGGATATTTTTCTTATTTTCTTCAAATGTGTGAATGTGTTCAGTTCCTAGTCCTTTCTCAGGAACTTTCCTTTAAAATAAAACAAAATCATTTTCCCCTTTATTTTATTGTAATATTTATGTTTCTACGACGGACTTCTTTCAAGTCCAACATTTTGAATATTTAAAAAATCTCAAGAAAATCCAAAGAGGAGTACCACCTCTATAAAAACGCAAGGGGATTCACATCCTCATGAGGTTGTTATTTCAGTCCTAATAGATTCAAGCATCAACGGGCTGGAAATGAACTCACTATAAACTTTATGGCTCCTAGATTATAGATACTGCACATAAGTCAATTACTGAGAGCATGATGAGCTACTAATAATTAATTAAGTACCTTGAGATATCTGGAAAAAGTAGAGATGACAAGTTCTTCAAAGGCCTCAAGGGAATACGATGCTTATGTAGGATTCCCTGGTGTTAGAAATGCGATGCTTATGCATGATTCCATGGTGTTAGGAATATCCGATTGACGTAATGAGCCCCTTTCTACATCAATTTTGCATTGCCCTTCCCTGTGGTGGATATGAATAATACGTAGAGGGAATAAGAGTGCATCTTGTTGTGGGGATCCTGCTCACTCGGTACGAGACTATGAGGCGACTTGATTCTCTATAGGGAAACAACAGTCAAGTTCTTGCTCTTGATTTCCAAGAAATAATATATAATAACCACCCTTCTATATTACTTGATTCACTTGTAAACACCTGGGCTACATGCATCAATTCCATGTAGCCTGTAAGAATGATGTTTTAATACATGTGGTCTTGAACAAATTGAGTTTCCTTTGTGGCATGATATCATGTGCATAACACATCAGTACCCATGTGCTTTGTACTTGGATTCCAACTGTTCTAATAGGTGGGAATCAATATCCACACCATATCCTAAATATATGGGAATGGGTGTTAGTCCTCTTTCACATGCGGGGATGTTTGATTCAAATTCAAATTTATTTGAATAAAAATAAGAGTTATTTATTGGACATGTGTTGTTGTCTTTTGAACAAAAAAATACCAACAGTTTAGAGGGAAATCTCAACAATGTGGAGTGGTTATTTCTCACACAATCCATTTTATCTAGGTGTGATTTCTTCCAAGGTGGGAAATCTAGCGAAATTGCAGACTCTATCGGTTTTTTCATGTAATTTGGTGGGAGAGATTAATATCTTACCAAGAAGACAATATTTACATTTTTGAGATTTCAAGTGTTGTATTCTAAATGTAAGAAGATATTGACTACGGTGAATCATACATCGCATCTGATGGAAACTCAAGCTTATCCTTCATAAGATAATACATCACTACCACCTGAATAATAATAGGGAAGCAAAATGATCTTAACACCACACACATATTATACTAAAATACTTATAAACAACAAATTACACATATTATACTAAACACTGGTAAACAACAAATTACAAAACATTAAAAAGAAAAACAAAGTTCATAAATTATATCACTGGTTTGTATTAATGTTGTAAGTATAAAATCCTCAAATTATTCATTCGATATTAATGCTTTTAAGATGTGACACTTTATAAAGTTTCATGTATTAATGTTCGAGTAAACCCCTCAGAGCTTTCATTTGATACTCCATCCTTTGACCTGTCATCCTTAGATTCCTTGCCGCGGGAGTTCTAGCTAGAAGAGGTCCTCGCAGGCATAGGAAATACAATAGGAGTGTATGTCAAATCTTCAGAAGCTACTAAGAAACGAAGGTATACCTCCTACACATGCATATGTGTCTATCTGAACATTGCAAAGTGGCTACCAGGATCTATCGTTCTGGAATACTAGGATGAGGACTCGATGTAAAGCATCGACTATGAAAACATTTCGTTCAGATGCCGAAAATGAAATGAGCACGGGAACCTCTTTAGGGACTGTCCCCTCAACATGCCTAGAAAATAGGGAAACCCATAAGTGAACAAAGACAAGGAAGGATTCATACTAGCAACGAGAAAACGCAGACAGGCAGGCAAGCAGCCAACCGCCCAAAACATCAAGGAGACGACCATGAGCAACCAATTTGATATCTTGCAGCAACAACAAGAAGGATTGGAAGCCTCACAAGGCCCACCCTCAGAGAAAACACCCCTTAATCCAGCAAAAGGGAAAGCACAGGAAACCTAAGGGAAAACCCCAATCATCCCTACAACCAACTCCATTGCTGCAGCCCTGGACCCCTTGGAGGCAGAAGACAGAGACGTGGAATGGAACTAGATGAGAAAGATCTAGAAGGAGTCGACCTGGAGCATCTGGAACATGTCTATAGGAATCACAAACTTTATACCATCCCCCCTGATCAACTGAGAAAAGTACACAAAATCTTCCTCAACTCTTCAGCAAGCTCTACCACCAGATTCCAGTGCAGGCCTAGGAATCCAAGGAAATGCGTCGAAAGAACAATGAAAATATCAGAAAGATAAAAAGAAACGAGGTCATAAATCTACCAGCAAGCTCATCCAGGAGATAGGCCACTTCATGGTTAACTCAGGTCAGATTCATCTAATATCTAACAGTTTCCCACCCCCCTCCCCCATTCTCCTCATGAATATCATCTCCCGGAATATAAGGGGACTCAACGGTCGTAGTAAACAGAGGTTACTACGAGATATGATCATTATGAGATATTATAAAATAAACCACTTATATTTAATCTTGTTTACATGATATTACAACGGTTTTAAAACTTTTTAAGGACTTTAAGTTGAAATTTATTAGTGGACCAATCAACTTGTTTCAAAAGGGTTGGAATGTGTGGTAGTTTTTGTTTACTTAAATTTTTTTTTATGATATATGCATGTTGAATAAAGCTCTTTGGCTTTGACGAGCTAATAAACTCAATGCACATTAACATAATTAAATAGATAGTGGAATATTTTAGATAATGCATTATAAATATTGCAAGGACTAACAATAAAGATTCTGAAAGGCTATGATGAAATAGAAATCATAATTTTTCTATATTTGTCAAA
>JZKD02S0076433.1:314837-330468 GCA_000966675.3 Picea glauca
GAATCCTCATCTCCAATCCACATTTTCACATATCGAGCCCGCCCGACTGCCACATTATCCCATACTTAGCCGTTTATGTGATAGCGAGTTCCTGGTTTGGCGAGGTCAAACTCTTATATCCCATGTTCCATGATATACATTTTGCATCCAAAAGATCTGCGATCTACATTTTGACACCCGGACTCCCCGAGCTTCCAAGCATTTCATTTCTCCTATGTTGAGTCTGTCTTACCACCCCACAACACTTAGCCATTTTTCGATCTTCTCCATTCGTAGGTTGACGGGTTCCTAGGTTAGCGGATTCATAAATGTCTCAAATCCTATTCTGCTCCTATCTGTCCCTGCCACATTCACACTTTTCCCAATGCACATTTAGTATGGTTTAATGCTAATAACTCATTATGCAGGTCTCGTAAATATTGCCATTAATAGGCGAAGGGCTCAAGGAACTTCCTCATTAAACCACATTAAACCATGATTTGGGGAAGATTATATATTATCTCTCAAGCGCATGTTTCTAAGATTATCTAGATCGAAAAGAACGCTCTCTTCAAATTATGGCAGAAACAGCTCCAAAGCAGT
Source organism: Picea glauca (assembly GCA_000966675.3). Classification (NCBI taxonomy): domain Eukaryota; kingdom Viridiplantae; phylum Streptophyta; class Pinopsida; order Pinales; family Pinaceae; genus Picea; species Picea glauca. Next base: position 315,420 of record JZKD02S0076433.1, read on the forward strand.
TCTGTGGAGATACCTTGAACATCTTTGGAAGAGAAGATCATAATTTTTAGTGTTCTAGAGCATACTCTTATTATCCATCCCCTTCTGCTGAGAAGGAAGTAATTTGGATGTCCAACATTGCGCATGCAGGTTGTGTTCTAGAAGTTTTTGACTGGAAGGAATTGGTTTCCTGGTGCGCTGAGAAATATATACCAAGCCAACATATAATTCCACTCTAGTACCATTCTCTCGTTATTATTTTTCCTCAAGTATTATGTAAGATGTTGAGACTCCTAGAGCCAACGCTCACCTTCAAAGGTGAAGATTGCAAAGACATTTTGAAAAAAAAGACGACAGTGGATTGGATCTCTTACCAGAATTCTTGGAGAATCCTGCTACCATCCCTGAGGATATTACCAGACAGCAAGTTAGCTTTCTCAAAAACCCGTTTCGGGAAATTGCCTGGTTATTTACTAGAATTACGGGCTAAGAAAATACTTCTAGAATTTCCCATATTATTCCTTACATCTTATATTTTATCATCAAGGAGCAGGCCATTTTAGATTGGGGGAAGTTGATTTCCATTGAAATCTCTTCCCAATTATCTCAATATAAAAAGGATAAGAAATTTTTTATGTCGTCTTATTTGGTTTTCGCAATAGCACATTGATGTCAATTTCCTAAATTATCTATATGCAAAAAGGTGAATTGTGAATTCGACCCTGTAACCTTTTGGTACCAAGTGTTATGGAGGCACAAAGCTTCCCTGCATTTTTATTAAATTTTCAACGAATTTGTCTCATTTTTTAAAGTGTTATTTTTTGGACGAGATACCCCAAGAATATCTTCTCAAGCTACTAAATTTTTGGATAAAAAGGGGACTTTGGAACAAATGGAGAATTACAATGTCATCAGGATTTTCGGTTCTAAGGAAAATCCTTCCTTTCTTTTATGCCATATATCTGATAGAATGTTTGTCACAGAAGTTGCAAGGCAATATAACTTTTGGCTTCACTTTTTTCATGAAAAAAGAAAAAAACAATTTATACCATTGCCTTGGAAAGTTGGGGATTTTGTATTCAGAAATATGAACAAAATTGATGAATTCGCTAGCCACTTCCACAACTTGAATCTCAAGTACACTTAAATTATTAGAGGGTTTGACCCTAATGTAATATTTGTGGAACATATGTTAACAATGGGTTTTAGTAGTTCCTTCGTCCATATCGTTTTAGGAGAAGAAGAAGACAATAACTTGGGTAATCCTACCCACACTGCTGGTGACGTAGAGACGGTACTTACTACCAATGAATTGTATAAAAATAGAGGAAAAGGTCCCAACGAGAAGAGTGCACAGCCCTCAACTGTTAATCCCAAGACTTCAACACCTCAGAGAAGTGCTCCAGTGGCCCACCCATCTAAGAAGGTAACCAAAAATAGTTTAGGAGGAGGAGGAGACAAGAACCCCCTCCAGGAAAAATTGAAAGCACCCATAAACTTCCTCTGAGGAATAAGAGGAAGAGTATTGTACAAGAAGAAGAAGAGCATTGCGTCGAAAGTCACATCAATAAATTATCCCTCGAGGATATGGAGCTCGAAGCTAACATTGATAATATGTTCCCTAACATTGACCAACTAGGAGGCACGGCTCACCAGAACCAGTCGTTGCAAACTATTGAGAATGAGATATTTGATGAAGAGGAATCATTTGTATTTTAGAGTGTTGTCTTTGACAGTGAATCTAAAAAATTAATTATTGAGAAGAGTGATGCGAAGAATAAAAAGGGGAAATCTCATTTGGAGGTTAACCTAAAGAATATGCGGCCTTCCCAGGTATCTAGAATCCATAGAGGCACTAGTTATGCATTGGACAATTCCATTGGAATTCTTGAAGCAGAAAATATAAATTTGAAGGAAAGGATTAAGGAACTTGAAGATACTTTAATGTCTCTTCCACTCCTTGCCATCCCTTTGGCAATTGTCGGACTTGCCATGCCCACAACCAGAATAAAAGGATCCTCAAGCTTACTCACGTCAGCCATGAGTTACGTGGAGAATAATATCAAAAAAAGAATGTCATTGATTACAGAAGCTTGGGAAATTTCAAAGAGCTTGATTTCTTTTGGCACGAGGGCTCATGCCTTCCTTGAATATATGCATGCCAATCTAAAAAATGGATAAGGTTTCTACCTTGATGAAATGGTACCCTTTGGTATTAAAGTTACTAACATGTCAACACTTAAGAGAAGAGAGGAGGACCTTCCCTCTCCAAGTCGGATCAAGCAGTTGAATGCCTACTGGAAAGAGAAAATAAAGAACTTGAACAACATCATTCAGTCATTCATCCAAGGCATAACAAGGAGAGAAGAGTTATTCAAAAGGCTCACGGAGGTGGACCTAGCCAGAAGCACTAACGAGGTCCAATATACCAAGTTGATCCTCAACTTGTTGTTCCTAACAAAACAACAATTCAATGAGCAGGTTTATATTTTTAAGGGATTATCAATTGAAAAATTATATGGTATAGTTGTATATGACGAGAAATCCATAGATAACTAGCTAATATATTATTTCGTAAAGAACCGGGATATTGAAGAAATATTACATGGCATTTACATTGATCTCCGTGACTTGGAGGGTGAGTTGTTCAATATTAAAATCTTGCATGAAATCAATGTGGCACCTATGAAAAATTACATCGAAGAGTGGCTCAAAAAGGCTATCGACAAACTAACACATGAAGGGAAAGAAGCAATTGAGATAGTTCTTGTAACTGTTGGTGAAAATGACAAAAGGAAATCAGCAAGAAAATGAAGACATGAGCGACCATCATAGTAACTTTACGATGATCAGATTCTTATTTATTTATCAAATCTTTCATCCAGTTATTCCACTTCTTTCACTAGAAAGGTTTAACCGAAGACTGGTAACTCCTTTGTTCTTCTTACCAGGTCTTGTTGATCTTTCCACCACCCACCTTCATCTTTCTAAAAGTTAATTTCTTGTATTTGTTTTCTTAATGGTCCGCGAGAGCCCCAATCCCAGTCTTTAATACAAACACATTTACAATTTCAATAATATGCAATAAACTATATATTTTTGGAAATTTCATGAGAACTACTTCGGGAACAATCTCGACTATGATTTGTAACCCTGTTTCCAGAATATAAAGTATTTGAGGTTGATCTATCGTTATATTTATTTGAGATTCCCATGTATCCACTCTGTTAAAGTTATCTTGTGCATGCAAATCATTTTCTTTTTATTTTTATGTGATCAAAAATCTTTATCTTAAAACTATGATGGATGTGAGAAAAATTTTCTTATTTTCTTCAAATGTGTGACTATGTTCGGTTCCTGGTCCTTTCTCAGGAACTTTCCTTTAAAAGAAAACAAAATCATTTTCCCCTTTATTTTAGTGTAATATTTATGTTTCTGCGGCGGACTTCTGTCAAGTCCAACATTTTGAATATTTAAAAAATCTCAAGAAAATCCAAAGAGGAGTACCACCTCTATAAAAATGCAAGGGGATTGACATCCTCGTGAGGTTGTTGTTTTAGTCCTAACAGATTCAAGCGTCAACAGGCTGGAAATGAACTCACTATAAACTTTATGGCTCCTAGATTATAGATACTGCACATAAGTCAATTACTGAGAGCATGATGAGCTACTAATAATTAATTAAGTACCTCGAGATATCTGGAAAAAGTAGAGATGACAAGTTCTTCAAAGGCCTCAAGGGAATACGATGCTTATGCAGGATTCCCGGGTGTTAGAAATGCGATGCTTATGCAGGATTCCCTAGTGTTAGGAATATCCAAATGACAGAATGAGCCCCTTTCTATATTAATTTTGTACTTCCCTTCCCTATGGTGGATATGAATAATACGTAGAGGGAACAAGAGTGCATCTCGTTGTGGGGATCCTGCTCACTCAGTACGAGACGGTGAGGCGACTTGATTCTCTATAGGGAAACAATATTCGAGTGCTTGCTCTTGAGTTCCAAGAAATAATATATAGTAACCACCCTTCTATATTACTTGATTCACTTGTAAACACCTGGGCTACATGCATCAATTCCATGTACCCTGTAAGAATGATGTTTTAATACATGTGGTCTTGAACAAATTGAGTTTCCTTTGTGGCATGATATGATGTGCACAACACATCAATACCCATGTTCTTTGTACTTGGATTCCAACTGTTCTAATAGGTGGGAATCGATATCCACACCATATCCTAAATATATGGGTATGGGTGTTAGTCCTCTTTCACATGCGGGGATGTTTTATTCAAATTCAAATTTATTTGAATAAAAATAAGAGCTATTTATTGGACACGTGTTGTTGTCTTTTGAACGATACAATACCAACATTTTAGAGGGAAATCTCAACAATGTGGAGTGGTTATTGCTCGCACAATCCCTTTTATCTAGGTGTGATTTCTTCCAAGGTGGAAAATCTAGCGAAGTTGCAGAATCTATGGGTTTTTTCATGTAATTTGGTGGGATAGATTAATATCTTACCAAGAAGACAATATTTACATTTTTGAGATTTCAAATGTTGTATTCTAAATGTAAGAAGATATTGACTACAGTGAATCATACATTGCATCCGATGGAAACTCAAGCGTATCCTTCATAAGATAATACATCACTACCACCTAAATAATAATAGGGAAGCAAAATGATCTTAACACCACACACATATTATACTAAAATACTTCTAAACAACAAATTACACATATTATACTAAACACTGGTAAACAACAAATCACAAAACATTAAAAAGAAAAACAAAGTTCATAAATTATATCATTGGTTTGTATTAATGTTGTAAGTATAAAGTCCTCAAATTATTCATTCGATATTAATGATTTTAAGATGTGACACTTTATAAAGTTTCATGTATTAATGTTCGAGTAAACTCCTCAGAGCTTTCATTTGATACTCCATCCTTTGACCTGTCACACTTTACCGATCGGTGAGAACAATCTCATGTTAATGATTATTGTAAAGGAAAGGGTTTATGCCTAAAAGTCTCACAACTCGGAATCCTACCTGAGTATTCCAGTTGAGGCTTCGCTTCTCTGCTTTGGATTCCAGGTAGAATTGGTTCTTCTTCCTCCCTGTTACAAATTGATATCAAAACCAAAACCAAATCCTTTAAACTGCGTACTTAAAGGCATTTAATACTCACTTAAACCAACTAATCTAAATTACTCACTTAAAGGGAGGGGCTTGTTGCCTTGCAACTCCCCTTGTTAAAAGAAGATATTAAATTAAAAACACCTTTCAATGCAAAATGGTTGATGTGTCATTGTAGGTAGCTAAACATAGCATTCCTTATAAACACTTTCCAATAAAAAATCATCCTTAGATTTGAAGAAGTTAACATTCTTAAGGCACACACAACTTTGAACACCTTTCAAACCAAAAAGGAGAAAGAGATAAACACTAACAATTTTGGATAGAAAGGAATAAGGGAAAAATGATAAGGTGGGGAATTTAGAGTAAATCTCATCTTACTTTGTATCAATCATATGAGCTATTGCACCTACAAATTCAACAAAATATTTTTCTTTTTATATGTATAGGGATTATTAGATGTTTGTAGAAAAATTAGCTTATTTTGTTAGTTATGTATATTATGTATTTAAAATGATAATTTTATTTTTCTTGATTGTATATACACTTCAACATCATCTCTAAAATCATATTATGATAAAAGTAAATTAAGGAATGTTTTTATAGTAATGTTGTTAATGAAAATGTTTTTGGTTGATTGCTTCGAGGTGAAAAGCACTAGGGTTGAGAGGCCCTTCCTATAGCAATGCAACAACACAAGGAAATAACGGAGGTGGCTCTAAGCGCCCAGCCTTCGAACCTCCCCCGGACCTCAGATCACAGCTCATTTATGAGGGAACATTCAAAGACCGAGAGATGGATATAGATTCAGGGAAAGCTCCAGCCGCGACAAGTACAACTCGACCTTGGATACCAAAGAAATGTATCCCTCAAGCACCGCAAGCCCCGAAATACATTGTAAGCACACCCCAGATTGAGGAACAAAAGCGATACATGAGAGACTACGCCTTAATCGGTAAATTTTTAGGGCTCTTGCCCTCAGAAAAGGAACTGGTGAAGTGGATATATCAATGGTGGAGGCCCAAAGGTCATTTTGATCTGCAGATGGGCTCCAAGGGATTTTTCACCATAATCCTGCATAACCTAGAAGACAGAAATCATATCTTTGATGGCGACCCATATTTCTTTAACTCGGCGGGTCTTTTTCTAAGATTTTGGACAGAAACATTTAGCCTTGAATCGGAGGACTTTGCACACGCACCAGTCTAGTTAAGGCTATATTCCTTTCCACAGGAGTTATGGCTAGAAGAGGTCCTCGTAGGCATAGGAAATACAATAGGAGTGTATGTCAAATCTTCGGAAGCTACTAAGCAATGAAGGTATACCTCCTATGCATGCATATGTGTCTACCTGAACATTGCAAAATGGCTACCAGGATCTATCGTTATGGAATACCAATATGAGGACTAGATGCAAACCATCGACTATGAACACATTCCGTTCAAATGTAAAAAATTCCATGAGCACGGGTACCTCTTTAGGGATTGTCCCCTCAACATGCCTAGCAAATAAGGAAACCCAGAAGCGAACAAAGACAAGGAAGGATTCATACCAGCGACGGGGAAGCGCAGATAGGGAGGCAAGCAACCAACTGCCCAAAACATCAAGGATCCTGTTAGAGACAAAATAAACGCACTGGTATTTTTTATGAACGTCCTTATTACTCGCTACTTGATATATCATTCCCTTAGGTGTTTTGGCTAGTATCAGAGTCTCATTCTTCAGCAAGCCTTGATAATCTCTTATTAATATTTTTTCCTAAGATTGCTTTGGCTTTTCCATATTGACTTGCATTCCAAAAGCCTAGTTATTAGGACTTAAACCTTAGTTTCTAGATCTTTTTATATTTACAAAATAAAAATATACATTTTTATTTTTGTAAATTTTATCCAAAATGTGGTGTGTGTGCACAAATGACCTAGGTCTAACTCAAATCATACTAGATTTTGCCAAATTCCATATCCATGCATATACCTAAGTTCACATACGAATACACTTGGAATCTCTAAAGCCAAACCCCAAGTCCACATACCAAACAACATATCAAAGCCACATGTAAATTCTCAGTTTGTTTTGTATGCCAAATTGACAGGTCAAGACACATGTTGATATATTAAAGCTATCCAAGCACTGAACAGAGATGAATGGTATCCAGGTTTCAGCATTTTTTATCTGCTGGTATGAAAAGAAAAACGCATGGCTACCTACACTTCTTTGTCAGGAAAGCACATCAAACAATGAATGCAGAGAAGAAATGCATTTTGGATATTGATTTTCAGGGGGCAAGGTCTGTCAAGAACAAGTTCTTTACCTGTCCACCATAATTTGAAGATCTTGAGAAATGCCTGCATGGAAGGGAAAAAGAAAATACGGATCAGTTTCAAAAATGCTTTCTGTGTTAATTACCTGATTAATTGTGCCCTAGAGTCAAATGAGGAATTCGTCTCTTTGGAATTTCTCTTTTACCTAAGAAATGGTGGAATGCGTATTGCTTTCCAGTTGCTCTATATGGTAATTAAGCAAAATGTACGCTTAGAATATGCAAAAAAAAGATAACCTGGGTTTGTTTGGAGATAAATGGCAGTTCAGGCACAATACTGTATGATTGAAGTCTCTTACGGCAAAGTATCTCTGGTCGTCTGGGATTTAATGAAACTAGATCAGTGCCATCTATCTACCATGCTTTGAGATATATGTCCTCGTCAAAGATTTTTATTGGAGGTTTAACATATGGGATGGATGACCAATCTCTTAGGGAGTCATTCACTGAATATGGTGAAGTCATTGAAGCAAGAATCATTCACGATCGAGAGACTAGTAGGTCAAGAGACTTTGGTTTTGTTAATTTCACTTCTAAGGAGGGGGCTGCAGCTGCCATAACAAGCATGGATGGAAAGGATCTTCATGGACATCTTTTTCATGTTAACTATGCTACTGAAATAACTGGAGATTTCTGTTCTGGTGGTGGTGGCTATAGTCAAAACGATGGGTACATAACTGGTGGTGGCTATAGCCAAAATCATGGGAATGTACCCATGATTACAAGAAATATTGTATCAATATTAACAAGGGGTTGTGTGAAAGCCAGGACCCAAGACCAAATATTCTACACTAGCTGAGTTCTCTATCTTCCTTATGCTTTGTTTTCTTCTTGAAATCTATAGATCAGGGATCAATTCAATGAAACCACAGATGCATGCAAAGTAGCAATTGGGCATAGAAAAGGGCCATCTGTGATTGCATTGTCAAGGAAAAAGTTGGCTGAAAATTTGGCAGGAATAATAATAGAAGCCATGGAAGATGAGTTCTCTTGTTGCTTGAAGCTGGGAGTATCTTTCATCAGGTGCTTTCCTTTAATACAACAATTACATTTGATATTGTGATGGCTTGATATGGGATTGTTAAGGAAAGCTTGAAATTCTTTATGTGTCTATACAAGGAGGACCAACATCACCAAAGTAGCCTTGAGAAATCATTGAAACAACAAGTTTTGAATATGGAGGGTTTCCTTTTGGACCAAGACAGAACTTTCACCAGCGCAGAAGGTGGAATTATAAACAGTTAGTTGATGAAAAGCAGAGCTTTCACCAGCTAATTAGCAGATCGTAAGGTGAAATAGCTGGTGAAACTACAAAAAGAAAATTTTGGAAAGTTAAGCTAGAGCAAAGCGATTATGGAGTGATTAAAAGGGTATGGGAGTATCAAAGGATTAACCACCAAATCAAGAAATATTTGGCATCAAATATTCATGGAGGTTTTTGAGACTAAATGTTAAATTTGGTCAACTAAAGTTTTGGTTACAGTTATTGAAAGATTTCCAGCTACAGAAGACATGTGTCTTTACCCTCCACGACACGTCAGAGTCATACAAGTGATGAAGACCACATGTCAAAGATCAACAAAGAAGACAGTTCGAGTCCTAGAAACTAGTTCTTTGATTATCCATTTGTATTTAGTCAGTTTTACTTTCTATATTTAGATATACAGATCCAATTTTCTAGGATCTTAGACTTGTTGTAAGGGCTATAAATGCCTAACTTTTTAAGAAATCAAGGAGGGGGGTTTTCAGTCGTAGGATTGAGGTTTTAATTATGGATACAATGCCATGTTGTTTTGTAATAGACTGTCATAGATATGTAATACAGATCATAGTCTTCTTTCTCTATTAATATCAGATTGTCATTTATTACTTCTTCTATGCTTTTATTCAAGTTATCTTAACTGCAATATGGTTGTCATCTCATTAGTCAGTTCATAGCTTGATTTAATAGTAATCTTCACTTTGATTCAAGTTTGTCTTAGTTTCCAATGACTGCCATCTCATTGGTCAACTCATAAGCTTGATTTAATAGTGATACCTACACTATCTTATCCCCCGTCACATGTGTGATCTGGTTAGTAAGTATAGTATTCTTCATCCACTATTATGTTATTCATCTGATCATTGATTCTTGAAAGCACCGTCTCATCCGATTATATATTCTTTGATTGTCTTGATATGATCTAGTAGGTCAGTTATCCCATTTTATCCCAACATAATCATAAACCTATTCATATTTTAAGTTACCAAGCATCTTTGGCCTACAACCCCAAAGAGTTTCTTGGAGTGATAACAGAGTCGACCACGAGCAACCAATTTGAGATCTTGCAGCAACAACAAGAAGGATTGGAAGCCTCACAAGCCCCACCCTCAGAGGAAACACCCCTTAATCCAGCAAAAGGGAAAGCACAGGAAACCTAAGGGCAAACCCCAATCATCCCTACAACCAACTCCATTGTTGCAGCCCTGGACCCCTCGAAGGCAGAAGACAGAGATGTGGAAATGGAACTAGATGAGAAAGATCTAGAAGGAGTCGACCTGGAGCATCTGGAACATGCCTACAGGAATCACAAACACTATACCATTCCCCCTGATCAACTAAGAAAAGTACACAAAATCTTCCTCAACTCTTCAGCAAGCTCTACCACCAGATCCAGTGCATGCTTAGGAATCCAAGGAAACGCACCGAAAGAACAACGCAAATATCATAAAGATGAAAAGAAATGAGGTCATAAATCTACCAACAAGCTCATCTAGGAGATAGGCCACTTCATGGTTAACTCAGGTCAGATTCATCTAATATTTGACAGTTTCCCACCCCCTTCCCCCGCCCTCGTTCTCCTCATGAATATCATCTCTTGGAATATAAGGGGACTCAACGGTCATAGTAAACAGAGGTTACTACGAGATATGCTCATTGCAGAAAGACTAGACATAATGCTACTTCAAGAAACAAAATGTGACATAGAAGAGATGGACAAGATCATCCCCAGTTGTTGGAAGCAAGGGCAAGGCATCTACATAGCGGCCATGGGTGCAGCAGGGGGGATGGCTCTCCTTTGGAACCCAAACTCGGTCACTTTGGACAACTTCTTCAAAACCAAATGGTCTATCATGGCAGCATACCAACTCATCGAATCCAACAGGCCAGGATACCTGACCAATGTCTACGGACCATCCAACTCAAGAGACAAATAGGTCTCCCTTCGCAACCTAGAGTATCAACCCAATATAACAATGGGGAACAGATGGATCCTGGGAGAATATTTATCTGCAACCTGGATGAAAAAAGAGGGGGAACGCGACGTCTTGAAGTAGATTCGGGGGACTTTCAACACCTAATAGACAACCTAAGCCTCGTAGACCCAGACACCTCCAATGGCACCTTCACCTAGACAAATTGTAGAATGGGATCTCACCAAATAGCCTGTAGACTGGATCGCTTCCTCCTTTTGGACTCGCTCATGTTGGAGGGTACATGTTTGGAAGCTAGCATCCTCGACTTCCAGGGATCTAATCATTGGCCCATTCAACTCTGGCTAGAGATCCCTACAACTCCGGGACATAAACCCTTCAGAATGGAACAGTCCTGGATTAACCACCCTGACTTCCAGAAGAACGCTCACGCTTGGTGGAAGGAGGTTGTTGTATCCAATGGCTCTAAGATGTACATGTTTCAGCAAAAACTCAAGAACTTCAAGCAAAAACTCAAAATTTGGAACAAACAAACTTTTGGCAACATCTTTGAGGCCCAAAGACAACTAACAGAAAAAATTAACATCGTTCAAAGCCAAATCCGGGACATGGTCTTATCTGAACCCCTCAAGTTACAGGAAGAGACAATCTGACAAAACTAGAGGAAAGAAAAGCCCAAGAAGAAATATTGTGGAGGCAAAAATATCGTATCCAATGGCTCAAAGAGGGAGACCAAAACACCAAGTTTTTCCATAGGTCCACCATCCAAAGAAGGCATGCTAATCGTATCACCCAGCTCATCTCAGATAATAGGAAAATCATGCACACTCATGAGGAACTGGAAGAAGAGTTGGTCACCTATTATCAAAACCTCTTGTTGGAGCCCCAAAAAGATAGATCTCAAGCTATAGCCCAGATCACGCAGCAAATACCCTCTATAATATTTGAGGAACATAATGCAGCCTTAATTCAACCCATCACGCTCGAAGAAGTTGACCAGGCTCCCTAGGACGCCCCCAAGGGTAAATCCTTGGGACCAGATGGTTTCACATCATATTTCTTCCACCACTACTAGCCAATGCTCAGAGAGGAAGTTTGGTAGATCATTGAAGACTCCAGACTTTTCGGACAAGTCCTCCTGGCCCTCAATGCCACTTTCCTTACCCTCATCCCCAAAGAAGAGTGTGTAAGCCATCTTAAGGAGTTCCGGTCGATCACCCTCTGTAACATCATCTATAAGCTCCTAACAAAGGTGATAGAAAGGTGACTCAAGCCTCTCCTTCCCTTCATCATATCGCCAGAACAACCAGGGCATGTGGAGGGTAGACATATCTTGGATAGCGTCATCCTCACTCATGAAGTTATCCATTCTCTTCAGAAGACCCGAACTCCAGGTATGCTCTTAAAACTGGACCTCTCCAAAGATATTGATAAGTTAAGTTGGGACTATATGAGGGCGATGCTCCTCGCCTTTGGTTTCGACCCCTCCTGGGTTGCCTGGATTCTTAACCTCACCTCCTCGGCCTTCTTCTCAATCCTCATCAATGGAGTTCCTTATCGCCCTTTCTCCCCCTCAAGAGGAATCAGGAGAAGGGACCCCCTTTCTCCTTTCCTCTTCATCATCTTGGAAGAAGGCCTCAGTTGCTCCATTCAGGCGAAATTAGCAAACATGACGATAAAAGGGCTTCCCCTACATGGCATCAAACCCCCGATCTCACACAACCAATTTTTGGATGATACTTTGATGATGGGCTCCCCTATAGTCCAAGAGGCCCTTACTTTTATTTCAATCATCAACACCTTTTGTGAGGCCTCAGGGATGGACATAAACAAGAACAATTCTCAAATATTCTTTTTCAATACTCCCTTGTCGATTCAGCTCCATATCTCAGATATCCTAGGGTTCACGCGAAGCTCCCTTCCGTCCAAGTGCCTCGGCATCCCCCTCCTCGACAGAGCCCTCAGAAAAATCTCCTGGGAAGGCCTCCTCACCTCCTTTTCGAAACCTCCTAGACCTTTCGATATCTCGACCTCCTGAGTCACCTCATTCTCCTCAAATCAGTCCTACAAGCTCTATATGTCTATACTTTCTTGGCTCTCGCAGCCCCAAACTACATCCTCAATGCCATCAAAGCCTTGAAAAGAAACTTTCTCTGGCAGGGGCTCAAAGCGGGGAAGAAATTTTCTTTGATCAGTTGGGATAAGCTCTGTTGACCTAAGCCTCAAGGGGGTCTGGGAATCAGAGATCCCTCTATTTTTAATAAAGTACTCAATGTTAAGATCTGGTGGATATGGCTGAAGAGACCTCAGGACCTCTGGGCCAGGCTTTGGCGAAGGAAGTATACTCCAAATGCAACAGAAAGAAGCCTCATCCATTGGAACGAAGATGCCCTAGGATCCCCGATTTGGATAGTAGCCACGCAAAATCACCACCTGGTAGTTAACCATGCTTTCTGGGAAATTCGAAACGGTCAGACCGCCCTCTTCTGGAACGATTCCTGGCAACAACTCCCGATTTTAGTGCATGAAGATTGGGTTGTTACCTTCTGCCCCCCAACAACTCACGTAGGTCTGACAAGAGTGGCATATTACTGGAAGTTCAACCCCACGAATGCCACCTGGAGATGTTGGAAATCCAATAAAGATGACCTACATGTCGAGGTTGAGGTGAACCTTCAACCTTGGTACAACATGATCAATGAACGAAAAATTCCTATCCTATAAGGTGAGGACATCCTTCGCTGGGGAATCTCTCCAAGGGGTACTTTTAACATCCAAGAGGCATACGCCTTAAAGAACACTCTCAATCCCCCTCCTCAAAGGGAAGTTTGGCACAAAATCTGGTCTTTGAAACACTGGCCAAAAATTAGCATATTCCTTTGGTTGGTGGCACACAGAAGCATTCTCATCTGGGACAATCTAACCAAAAGGGGATTTATTGGACCTTCCATTTTCCATATTTACCTGGCAGAGGCAGAAACCTTGAATCACCTTCTTAACACCTACCCCTACAGCGCCAAAGTTTTGGACCATAGCGCAACCATAACCTGCACCTCGGATCACAAAAGGGACATCATCAGTAACACTATCGAAGCATGGAGAGATGAGGATTTTCAGTCACCAGTCCCAAATCACATCTGGAAGCTGCTCTCCAGTTTCATCCTTTGGAAACTCTGGAAGGAAAGAAACAGAAAAATCTTCATAAACACCCAGATTGACTGGTATCACGGTTGGATCCAGATTTTTCACAATATAACAGAAACCAGTATTGGCACTAGTTCCCCCACTAGGGTCTTTAGACCATGACGAGCCAGGCCAAGAGGAGAACATGCCACCAACACAGTCGAAGGATTCCATGCAAGAGGAGAACATGCCACCAGCCCAACCGGACGACGCCATGCAACTGGACGGGACACTAGTCGAAAAGGAGCCGACTCCTCTCAAGGAATCGACACTCAACATATTCTTCCTAGACGCATGGTCGCAGTATAGCCCCTCTACATGATATGTTCAGGTGTGTTAGGGTCCTAACCCGCACATAGGTAGAGAAATATATTCGGATGTAATAAAGGTCAATATTAATAAGGCCTTTCAATAAAATAGAATAAGGCGGATGTAAAAAGACCTAATAGAAGCTTCCGCTTCTAGAAGGATATTCCTGTAGATGCTTCTCTTGATAGACATATTTAGTATAAATAAGAGTCGAGGGTATGAAAACCCTAGCTTGGAGATTATTGTAACAGAGCATTGCTCGACTGGAGGTTGCCCCCTCGAAGAGGCCCGTGAACATTGCTTTTTGAATCAAAGTGATATTTATGTTGTTGTTCTTATATCATTTATGTGTTATTGTGGAGATTATGTTGGTTATATTACTGTTATTCTACCATTTCTAGCATTTTATTTTTGTTCTACATACTTTTTATATCTAGTATATTACAAGTGGTATCAGAGCACTTTCCTTGGCAGAAATTGTGGGAAATTTTTTTCAGGGTAGATATGTATTCTGGCATCTTTAAGCCACAGATATCTGTCGTTACGCACATAAAACCGCAGTTGAGGGATTCATACACGCAGGAAATACAAGTGGTTCTTAAGCGCACATCTGTTGGCCACCCTTGTAACCCCTGTTGGTACCCCTTCGAGTGGTAGCGCATTAGACAGAACCTGCGTACGGATTGGCCTAGATTTCCTAAATCCCTCTTTAGATAAACCAATCGGTCTATGACTTCTATAGTGCCACTAAGAACAACACTTGGGAAGATACTCTCTAGTACCTGGATAGTCGAGTAGTACAGCTAAGGGTATGGTCTATCCTCCTTAGTTAGTGCCCTGAGATATTGGGCCAAGTACTATTGTTGGACCCCGCACGTATATCAGAGAGCTATAGCACAGGGCAAACCCTTGTCTGT
>JZKD02S0076456.1:0-14208 GCA_000966675.3 Picea glauca
CCAAGAATCAAGTCTTCAACAAAAAGAGCAAGCACATTGATATCCGTTATCATTTTATTCGAGAATTGGTAAATGAAGATGTAATCACTGTAAAATTTTGTAAATTAGCAGATCATCAAGCTGATATCTTCACAAAGTCTTTGGGCACAGAAACATTTGTATCACTTAGATCTAAGCTGAGTGTTGTTAGGTTAGATGATTGTCACGCTCCAACTTAAGGGGGTGTGTTAGACGAATAAGTTGAAGTTGAGCGATTTGCTCCACGATTAGCTCCGCGATTTTCTGCGTGATTGTTTAGTTAACTGCAAAGCTTTTGGTTTCTTGTTTTCATCAACAGTTAGACTGTGAGTTGCTTCGTTATTTACGAAGCATTCGTTGCATGTAAATTCCTTTATATATGAATTCAATAATAAGATCTGGGCGTGGTGTTTTTGCATTCGGTTCCTGGCAAGCTGGAAAACTGGCCGAAACAGTGGAACTTTCCAAAAATGTCGATATCATGTACAGTCTACTCCACTGCAGTCAAGGGCTGGACAAAGAAAGGAAAAAGTGAATGAGGATATTACATGCCACTACAATCGAACAGGACGGACGTTAATAGGAACCAGAGATGCTATAAAAATGCAAAAAATAAACAGAGCGTGCTATAAAAATTCAATGGATGGTGCATTGAGAACCTCAATTCCTCCAGTTGTGAATTAGAAAAACTCTCAACGTTGTCGCCAATGTCGCTGCTGTGATTCAAACTTTCACTGAAAATGAGACTGTATGAGGTCGTTCATAAACGCCATGTTTAGTTGCAGCTTTCTTTCCGATTAAATTTCAATGAACGCACTACTTTAAATTTCAAATTTCAATGAACGCGCTCGTTTAAATTTCAAATTTCAATGAAGCGCACTGGATGGAGGATGCATGCCCATGCCTTGCATGCACTGACGGTTGCTGCACTGTTGTACCAAGCGCTTGCCTCCATTCATAACTCCCACTTCATCTACGTTAAGTCCCGAGCTACGGAAGTCTGGTACGTCAAGTCCCGATCTACGGAAGGCTGACAGCGTCTGGGGGATAGTGTTACAGCACAAACGAGAAGTCGCCGGAGAACCTACCAGAGGAAGGACACTCGGGAGGGAAGATTGCTCCCGAGTTAACCTACTCCGTCGGGAATTATGTCAATATATCATGGCATGCATGGAACATAAACCAAATAGTTGGTACAGATCCACCGGGGCCGGAATACATGGGGCATGTGAGCGATAAGATTCATACTTTCTAGATATGTTACAATTCCTAAGGTGATCATTACATATCTTCAGCGAGAGTCCTATTCTTGTAGCGACTAGGGACAGAATTAAAGGCTATCCCTTGATCATTACAGATCTTCAGCGAGAGTCCTATTCTTGTAGCGACTAGGGAGCGAATTAAAGGCTATCCCTTGTCAGTTCATGTCAAATCTAAAAGATAGTGAGAACTGGATATGTAGATTAAGGCTGGTTTCAATTTAATTTTCATTATTGCGTCTCCACAGGAGCTGCAGTTTCGTTTATATTGCGCCCCCCCCCACCCTCCGGTACGCACCAAGTTCTGATTTTCTTTATATCGAAACTTTGCTACCGTGGTTCGTAATTTTGTGATTATTACAAACGAGATGGACGCCAAAGGTAAAGGGAAGCAATTGGCATCGATCTTGGAACAACGTACAGCTGCGTTGCAGTATGGCAACAGGACAGAGTTGAAATCATTGTTAATGATAAGGGAAATAGAACTACCCCTTCCGTCGTTGCGTTCACCCCATCTGAGAGGCTCGTTGGGGACGCTGCAAAGTATCAGAGCGCGACCAATCCCCACAACACCGTCTTCGATGTCAAAAGACTGATTGGAAGGCGATTCAGCGATCCCCATGTACAGAGCGACATGAAACTATGGCCTTTCACTGTAGTCTCTGGACACAATGGCAAGCCACTCATCCAAGTTGAGTACAAAGGCCAGAGGAAGGAGTTCGCGGCTGAGGAGATATCTTCCATGGTCTTAGTCAAAATGAAGACGATAGCTGAAACATATCTTGGCTCTGATGTCAAGGATGCTGTCATCACTGTGCCTGCCTATTTCAGTGATTCCCAGAGGAAAGCTACTAAAGATGCCGCTCTTATTGCTGGACTTAACGTCATGAGAATCATCAACGAACCGACAGCTGCAGCTATAGCTTATGGGTTCGTCACTGACTTTTGCTTGTCCAATGTTAAGAAGACAATCCCGGTTTTTGACTTGGGTGGAGGTACCTTCGATGTTTCTGTTCTCACGGTTCAGAATAGTCAATTTGAGGTAAAGGCTGTTGGAGGAGACATGCATTTGGGCGGTGAAGATTTTGACAATAGGATGCTCAATTATTGTGTTCAACAGTTCAAGAGGAAAAACAAATTGGATTYGAGTACAAGTGCGAAAGCTCTTCGAAGACTCCGCACAGAATGYGAGAGGGCTAAAAGAAGTCTSTCYTCTGCTGTGGAAACTGTGATTGATATTGACTCTCTCCACGAAGGACTAGACTTTCACATAAAGATTGCAAGGGCCAAGTTCGAAGTACTCAACGCTGAGTTGTTCGAAAAGTGTATGCAAATAGTCGAGCAGTGTTTGGAAGACGGTGGGATGAACAAAGAGGACATTGACGAAGTTGTAATGGTAGGTGGCTCCACCCGCATCCCAAAGGTGCAGGAACTCCTCCAAGAATTCTTCGATGGAAAGGAACTCTGCAAAAGTATAAATCCCGATGAAGCGGTTGCATACGGTGCTGCACTTCAAGCTGCAGCCTTGAACGATGAAGGCGTCCACTTAGTCCTTATGGACGTCACGCCTTTGAGCCTTGGATTAGGAATCAGTGGAGGTGTTATGTCTGTAGTCGTTMCTAGAAATACTCCGGTTCCCACTACGAGGGAGGCAGATTTCACTACTAGGTTTGACAATCAAGTAAATGTGTCTTTTCCAGTTTATGAAGGGGAGAGAGCTATGACCGCAGACAACAATTTGCTGGGTGAATTTTCCTTGCGCGGAATTCCTGCAGCCAGATGTGGCGTGCCAAGTCTTAAAGCGGTATTTGAAGTGGACTTGGATGGATTTCTGAAAGTGTCAGCCCGCGATGAGGGTAGCGGGGTAAGTAATCACATTGTTATCGYCAACGACWGTGRTCGGCTRAGCAAARAAGACATAGAGAGGATGTTGCKTGATGCAGAGAGGTTCAGAAGGGACGATGAGGAAGCCAAAAGGGATCGCATTGCCAAATCCAAGTTGGAGACTTATATTTACAACATGACAAGTAGGGTGAAAGAGACTGAAGCCAAGGGAGCGATGAACATCAGAGGATTGGAATTTATCGAGCAAATGCTGAGTAGCGCAGAGGAATGGTTAGATGAAAACGAGTGGGCGAAGGCCAACTTATTGGAAGGAAAGTTGAAAACATTGAAAGATATATGCAACCCATTCACATACAGATCACTCTTCTTCGACTTACTGTCCTTGGAATGATATATTTTGTATTCTGACCAAGCTGGAACTATATGCTATTTTTTTTTGGCGCATTTATGGGATATAAACTAGATTTATAGTTAACGTCTCTCTGCCCTTTAATCTGTTAAAGGGCAGGCTGATAATGGAGATGATATAAGTTGCTTTTGGAGTAAAACTACAATATGAATATGAATAAATAACTTCTTACTATGATTGAATGTTGCAAAATAAATAAGAATATACTTTTACTTTATTTATGAATAAAATATAAGATTAAATAATTTAATAAAAGTTTAAATATAAAATATTATATAAAATAATTTAATAAAAATTTAAATTAATTAACTACAAACACAAATATTTCCAAATTTTTAATTAACATTTGTTTGATTATTTAACTTTTTTAAGTATATAGTTGCTTTGATGTGTTAATTTATTTGTTGATCTCACAACCACAACCAGTAATTTTCATTGGACCATCTAAGTATTTCCAAATTTTTAATTAACATTTGTTTGATTATTTAACCTTTTTTTAGTATATGATTGCTTTGATGTGTTAATTTATTTGCTGATCTCACAACCACAACCAGTAATTTTCATTAGACAATCTAAGTAAATTCATCACAAACAATAATTTCCATTAACTTATTTTAACATTTTATTTATTCCACATTAACTTTTTTATTTCTTCCACATTTGTTCCAGGTTAAGTTATTTTAACTTTTTTATTTTGGCGTGGTGGTGAAGACGCTCTAAGATCTTTAGTAAATATTTTCACATTGTTGTGCAAATGAACCTAATTTAAGGAGATGGACTTGGACTTATTGCATGGATATTTTTAATCAAATATAAATAGATTTAAATATTATTAAATTTTTATATTTTATTTATATAAAAATATTAAATAAATAAAATAATAATAATTTATGTATTAAAAATAGGTATGTTATTTAAAATTTATTTTTCATCTCAAATTGTATTATTAATTAGGATAACTCTTGTGAATGTGTTCTTAATAATAATTGAGTAATTAAAAAATTATAAAAAAATCTATCATTTGTTTTAAATAATTTTTAAACATTTTTCATGTTACAACAAATCAAGTAATTTAATAATAATATTTTGAAGAACAATGTTATAATGTAACAAAACAATGATGGTTTTAATCATATAATCAAACATATATGATAAATTGCTATTTTTAAGATTAGCAATAAATATTGATTATGTAAAACCCATTTGCCTAATTTTATGACTAATTAAGATAAATTTTATCTTATACATATCTTCTTAATATTTTAATAATTTTATGACAAATTTTATTTTTTTAATATCTTCTTAATATTTAAACACTTAAAGAAACAAAAAAAATCTATCATTTTTTGTTTTAGGCAAATCAATCTTTAATAATAGTTTCTACACATTTTTCATGTTACAACAAATAAAATATTTTAATAATAATTTTTTGAAGAACTATGTTAATGGTGTAAAAAAACAATTGTTAAGTAAACAAGATTTACTTATTGAGAGGTACCTATTATGTGACAATTAATAATAATAATAATAATTGTAATCATCTAATTTTAAGGTCACACTAAGCCAGACACTAAATTGGTGTATGAGACCTTCTCCGCCAAGGGATTTGACTCGTAAAGTTTACGGAGGTATACATACCCTACCTCCTATGGATTTGAACTTGTGATCTGTTAGGAGGAAATACATTGGTAAGTTAAAAACTAGTTACATTAAAATTATACTTAAGATTTGTCATTTAAGAGGTGCAAAACAAAACATATGACACACATACACACTCAAATCTTGTTGGGCGTCAGCAACACCTGAGGCAGTCTTGTTTGGAGCTGCCCAAACAAAATCTAACCTTAATCTGCTAATCTTTTTTAATTTGAGCTTGCATTTATGACCTTACATTTACATTTATGACTCGTCTCCATCCTCACAAGAACTATTTCATTTTATTAATCAATTCAATATTCAAAAAAATGTTCTAAAATAATTTTAAAAAATAAAAAAAATCTAGTTGTAATATTTCACCTTAAGAAAAGGTCAGAAATTTTTGGTCAACTAATAAATTAATATGCACTTTCTCACTTTAAGAAAAGATCAATTTTTTATTACTAGCTCAACCACTTAAACCCGTGGCTGATGTACGCCTAAAGGCGATGAAAATCCACTAAACCATATCCGAACACGACAATGGCTGGAATCGACTTCTTGTTTTCTTCATCCTCGTTTCAACGTCTGCCTCTGGTATTCCATCGGGTCTGGATTATAGCCCAGCCAAAACGGATTTTATACAAAAAAAAAAGTCGTCGGCTATGGTGTCGCCTTCCATACTCAGTCCGGTTCACATTCCAGCAGTTATACGTGCAGTCCATTTTAGGTAGTGTCTGCTAAACATTCAAACGTCGAAATAAAATTTTGTATACATATTAATTCTTGTTAATCATCTTAACGTGGCAAGCATATGGCCTCACAGTAATTTCTTAATATGATTAGGTAAATGTGAAAAAGTAAACATGTTAACGCATGCATTCATAAATACAAAGAAGTTATGAACAATAAATCTCATCCATTGATTTGGGAGGATGACTAAGAATATGCATCTTCAATTGCTGGCCATAAGATTAAGATTTAATGTTAAAAGATCATTAAATGTGCCCATTGTCAATAGGTGTACGCCTTTCGGCGTAATTAACTAATAGATTAATATGAAGTTGACTACATATCAATTGTTATATACCCTGGTAAAAGGTTGGTTATGTTTTTTCCTAAATTCTATGGAAGAGGCGGTGGTGTTATTGGCAAGGGTTTGGATTTATAAAAGCAGAAGTCTTATGTTGAAGAGGTGTACATACTTCTTCAATCCAGAGAAGGAACATTTTCGTTATTGTCATCTTTGGGTGTTGTTGTTGGGTTGTCCCTTAGCTTTCTGGAGTTTGGAGGCATTTAAAGAGATAGGTGTTTCCATCAGAAAATTTATTTTTGTTGATCCTCAACATCTTGTTGGCCTGGATAGGCGTGTTGGGAAAGTATTGGTGGAACTCGACTTAAAACATGGACTACCTAATGAGGTGATTATTGAATGAAGAGGTTCTATTCACCATCAAAGGTTCAATTATGTTGGGACCCCGTTCATATGCGCTATCTGTAAGGAAATAGGACACCTACGTCATTATTGTCCTGGGATCCGAAAGAATCCACCTACTCTTTGCGCTAGTTCAGTTCCTTCTCTAGAGACTGAGGAGCTACAAACCTCTTCGAATGTTGCTTTAGCTGGATGCGCATAATCATTTCTTGCTGAGGACTTAGCAAATGTTTCGGAACTGGGTAAGTTACAAAGACTGAGCCCCAGTTTTTTTTTCCACTTTATCTTTTTCAGATTGTTAGAGGATTAGGAATTTTGGTGCAGATTCCTCCCTTAATCTGTCTTTACCCGATCCGAGCTTAAAGTCACTTCTTCTACCCCTGTAAGTTTTAAACTTGCGAAGTAAAGAAATGCATATAGATTCTTAAGCAATACAGAAATTAATCAATGGCTCATACACAAAGTACACAGAGATTTTATACCAGAAACCCTCAACTGGGAAAACCTTTCTTATTTTCATTATATCAAATTTCACCATTCTCCATACAATATATACAATGTTTTTAGGTATTCCTTAGATACCAAAACCCTAATCCCTTAATCCAGGATTAATTTACAAATCCGCTAAAAATAGCAAAAACCGCCCAAAAAAAATTTTCGGGGTGTTGCCCCGAACGCTGCGCGTAACCAGGGGGGGGCATACCTACCCCCCCCTGGGACCCCCCTAGGAAAGCGCCCGACGCACACGACAGATCTCTAGGTGAAGGGATCGTCAGACGCAGTTGTCGTATTTGATGCACCCACACACACACACATGCAAAGAATATAGCACATACCCAACAACCCCTTCCCCTAGAAGTAATAGGAGTACCAGGATTTCAGTGTGGGAGGGGAATTTGTTGATGCCTTTGCCTACTTGTAACAATTTTGATCAAGCCCAGACTATTGGGGCAAGGGTTTTGGATGAATTGGAGATGTTAGGGTGTAAGGATACCTTCACATTGAGAGGGAGGAAGGGTGATTCCCTTGAGCAGGTTCTTAGTAAGGAGAATTTGTTGAGTCAGGTTTGGGAGGGAGTAAAACTGACTGTCTTTCTGGTTCTTTAAATCCCTTGGAAGTGTTTTCTCCTACTGCGCTATTGAATACTGATTTACGTGGAACAAAAATGGATCTGACTATCTCTCCTTGCGGGCGTTCCCTTTTTGTTTTGATGGATTCGGGAGGATCGACCGACCATGATCTTTCCGTGGAATTGATTCCTTTAATGAATAAGCCAGGTTTAATTTTTCCCTGTGATTCGGCTATTATTCTGAGTCAAGAGGTGCGATTCTGTGAGGAGTTGGAGGGCACCGAGGGTGCAACCTCTTTGAATGTAGCCCAGGATGCCTTTCCTTGTGGGAATAATGTGTTTTCTTCAATTATTAGTGAATACTTTACCCAAATTGCTCCGTCTGTGGTAAATAAGATTGAATACTACTTAATAAATTTCATACCCTCCTATAAAGAGGTTCTCAATCGTACTCCTCTCATGATCTGTTCGGGGGGTGAGTCTTTACCTAATTCTTTTGATAATCCTCCAGCAGATGAGAATTTGAATAGGATTTTTGTTTGCAGAGGAGTGGGAGCTTCCACTGTTTTGAAATGGGTTGTTCTTGCAGGCTTAGAAAAAGATTCCCCCCCCCCTCAAAACTAGAATAGTTAGAAAACTAGGAGAAGTAAAAGAGGTAATTGTCTCTACAGGAGCTTCCATTGTAGAAGGTCCTTGGGCACTTAGAGCTCAGAAATCCCTGGATATGGTTAAAAAATGATAATAGTTTCTTTAAATATCAAGGAGTAGGGGGTGCTCAAAATTATTTATCCGTCAAAAGGTTTCTAACTTTAGCAAAACCAGATATTTTATTTATCCAGGAAACTATGGTAAATTTTCTTAAAGCAAGGAAGATTTTTGAAATTTTATTGCCTAGGCTTATTGAGAGGCTTATTATCTGCCTGGAATCCAAGAAAAGCTAACTTCTCAGTTTTTTTGACTCCTGCATGGATTCTCTTAGACGGTTGGATAAAAGATTTAAACAAGAGGATTCATTTGGTCAACTGATATGGCATGTATGGAGACAGACAGGTTTTTGGGGAAAAGATTAAGAGCGATGGGTTACTCAAAAAAATTAATCTGAACCTGGGAGGAGACTTAAATTTTACTGTTGCAAATAGAGAGGTGTGGGGCTCCCACGCTAGGACTGATACTTTACATTCCTACTTCAGTCAAATGATACAAGATGCAGGCTTGGTGGATGTGGAGCAAATAAAACTTCTTCCTACTTGGAGGAATGGAAGAAGTGATCAGGATTATATAGCTAAGAGGTTGGATCATTTTCTGATTAATGAGGAGCTTGCCCTGTCAGGCCTTAGGTATAGATCTTGGGTGAGCAATACAAAAATTTCCGATCATATGCCAGTGATCCTACACCTAGAGCATGAGAAAGAAAAGCATGTATTCCCTTTTAAAATCAATTTGGTTTGGCTGGAGGAACCCGATTTTATAAATCTTGTAAGATCATCTTGGATTGGTTTAGACAGGTCATTTATCTCCAATGCACTCTCTTGTCAAAAAAATCAAACTACTAAAATCTTTGGTGATCAATTGAGAAAGAAATAAAAAAACGTTTGACAAAGGAGGAACTGGTACAAATAGAATGTGATCTTGACAATCTATATTCTGCTTTCCCCAAGGGTTTTGAGAAGAAAGAATACAAACTAATGGTTTTAAAAAAAGAAAAAAGAAAATTGTTTATTTTAAAACAGGAGGAAGAAACCTCGAGACAAAAAAGTAGGATTAATTGGTTAGCTTCAGGAGACAAGAACACTAAGTTCTTTCATGCATATGAAAACTCTAGGAAACAAGTCAATGCAATATGGGATATTACTAAGGAGGATGGCATTGTGATCACTACTCAACAGGGGATTCAAAAAGAAACCATTGGATACTTTCAGAATTTATTCAAGGCACAAAAAAACCTCACTATCTCAAATCAACTGGCAGTTATAAAGGAATATCCCTGGATATTCTCAGAGGAAGAAGGACTTAAAGTTGTTGAAACTGAACCTGTTACCTTTTCTGAACTACTTGCAACTCTGAAAGTTTTTACTCTTTCAAAAATTCCAGGTCCGGATGGCTGGACTGTAGAATTCCTTTTGGCTTTTTTTGATCTCTTGGGGAGTGAACTTCTGGAGGTGGTTGAAGAGTCTATACAAAAAGGCAGAGTTGTGGGAGCATTGAATGCTACCTTTCTTGCCCTTATTCCACAAGAGATAATCCAGATACGTTTGAGGGGTTTATACCTATTTCACTATGTAATTTGGATTATAAAATTATCACAAAAATCAATGCAACCAGAATTAAAGCTTCACTTTCTGCTGGGATATCAAAGGAACAATTTGGATTTCTAGAGGGAAGGCAAATTGTTGATGCCATAGGAGTGGCATAGGAATATTTACACAGCATTAAGATAAAAAATTATAAATCCTTGGTACTAAAACTAGATATGATGAAGGATTATGATAGAGTGGACTGGGGATTTTTAAGATTAGTTTTATTACAGGTTGGGTTGAGCTTAGAGGCTACAGATTGGATTATGGGTTGTGTTTCTTCTGCAAATTTTGTTGTCTTGATTAATGGAAGTCCAACCAGTTTCTTTAACAACTCAAGAGGACTCAGGCAGGGTTGTCCGTTATCTCCACTCCTATTCTTACGTGTTGTATAAGGATTGAGCAGGTGCATTCTGAAGATGGTTGAGGAAAGGAAGATTGAAGGTGTTTTAGTGGCGAAAGGGATAATAATTACTCGTCTAATCCTTGTAGATGATGTAATATTATTTGGTAATGGTTCCCTTACAAAGTGGGAAACTTACAAGGAGGTTCCAGATTTCTTCTGTTTGGCGACAAGGATGTCGTTCAGTCCACAAAAATCTCAATTTATGGAAGCAGGTTGGTTAGTAGAGGAGCTAAATGAACTGAAAGTTTTATTTCCTTTTGAAGTCATACCTCTAGAGACTGGCTTCAAGTACCTGAGATTCTTCCTTAAACCAAACTGTTATTCTTTGATAGAGTGGGGATGGTTGGAAAAAATATTTGAAAAAATGATCTCATCCTGGAGTCATAGATGGCTTACCTTAGGGGGAAGGGTCACTCTAGTCAAATCTGTTTTAGAAAGCATACATGTCTATTGGCTTTTTCTAGCGAAGATTCCAAAAAGTATACTTAATAGAATTAGGAGTAAGATGTTTAGCTTCCTTTGCTCTGTAAAAAAAGATAAAGAAGGTGTGCATCTGATAAACTAGAAAATAAATTCTAAACCAAAGAAGACAGGAGGTTGGGGTATTAAAAAAAAAATTTCTTTTGGAAAATCACTGGAAGCTAAAATTTTGTGGAGGTGTCTTATGTTTCCTGGGCTGTGGCATGAAGTGACTTCCAAAATATACTTAAAAAAGAAAACTGTCATTGAATGGTTCAGACAAGGTAGAAACAATTTGGCTGAGATTTCAAATTGTTGGAGAGCTTTAACTTCATCCTTATCCATCATTTCTGATTGGTTAGTCTAGAAAACTGGAAATGGATGGGATATTAGAATAGGAGAAGATCCATTGATTGAGTCTCAGTCCTATTTTAAACTCACAAATAATGTAATTAATGTACTGTAGGCTCAGGGAATTACTTTTCTTGCTCAAATAGGGAATTTTGATCTAAATGACCACATGAGTGGACGATGGAAGAAGGCAGAGTCTCTTGGACTAGAGGGTGGACTAAAAGAGGAATGTGATAATTATATTAAAGGTTTAGAGGGGTTGAGATTTGAACTAAGTGCAAAAAAGGATACTTTAATTTGGTCATGGAATACTAAAGAAGGGAAAGTTAATTCCAAACAAGCTTATGAGGTTCAAATGTTGGAAGAGGTAGTGGGAGGACATAAGTTCTGGTACAAAGATATCTAGACTTGGAAGCTCCCATTAAAAGTTAAATTGTTCGATTGGTTAATGCTAGAACATAAAATTCTTACTTGGGAAATTCTGATCAAACATGGTATTATTGGCCCTAATAGGTGTGTTCTCTGTGGCAATGTGGAGGAAACTCTTAACCATCTGTTTGTATACTGCAATTTCAAAAAATCTATTTGGCTCTCAATTTTGAAGGAACGAAATATAAATAATATTTGGGAGGGTGGCTTACTAATTGATTGCTTTCAAAATTGGAGTAGTAAGACAAATTTCTGGAAAGAATTTCCCTGTTACATTTGTTGGGATATATGGAAGAAAAGGAACTTGGTCATGATTGAGGATCTTCCAATTTCACAGATAATGGTTTGTAATAGAATATTACAGGACTTGGGGGAAAACAAAAACAAATTTTCTGCCCAATTAGACAGGATTACTCAACCTCCTTTACTAGACTGGAATTTGGAAGTAGGTTTCTTTGACGGAGCCTCACAATGTGAGGGCACAAAATGTGGAGCAAGGGTTGTTCTTAAATGTCTAGATTTGGGTACTTTCAGTATTTTGATGAACTGTGGTTTAGGAATAAATACCAGGAGTGAAATTTTATCTCTACGGTGTATCTTATCTTTTGTTGTCTTCAAAAAGGTAAAAATATTATAGTTGGTAGCAGATTCAAAGATAATTATTGACTAGTTTCTACATTTAAACAATTTACAGGTGGTATCACTTCAGGCATGGATGTCAAAGATACGTGCATTGAGTGGAAAATTTCAACATCCAAAAGCACAACACATCTACAAAGAGTATAACAAGGAAGCATATCGTCTATCAAAACTAGCTTTGCAGATGGAGGAAGAAGGAATATATTTTGCAGTGTGTATGGAAAAACAAATTGAGAGATTTTAAAAATTTCCAATCTACTAATAAAATAGGGCAGCAAAGTAGAAGATTAAAATCCTAGTCTTTACTAAATATATTTTTGAATGCAAGAACTGTATTTTGTGAAGTGTATTTATAAAAACAGTGATGGAAAATGTAATTTTTGTAAACAGTTCTTATTACCTTGGTTGAATGCAAAGTTGAAGGATGTAATTTCTAAAGTCTGTAATTTTTACCTCTTTTGATTGTAGTTGATATAGGGAAGCAACAAGTGTTGTTTCCAACAACTTTATTTTGTAAAAGACTCTTTATAATCACTAATATAAGTACTTTTTTCTATTTTGAAAAAAAAAAATATACCATGCCGATGATGCCACATAAGGTAGGTATAATAAGAGTCTCTCCTTTACGATTTCTCTACATTATTAAACCACCACTCTTCCATGCACCAATTAATCATATTTAGATTTTAATTCCGATATCAAAAGACATTTGGATTCTCATTTTAATATTTCCAAAAAAGAATTGTCAATATTATTTAAGACTTTCTCATTGAGTGTTTAAAGTTATGAGAGATTGGGTATCCCAAAAGGTGTTTTTTTTTTTTTAGGATGTCTCATTCGATAAAGAAATAAGTAGTTATTAGTAGTACAATCAATCGACCATAATATATAACATAATAATATATATGTATGCATATATAGATGGGAGAAGAGAATAAAATGATTGTGGAACCAAAGTATTTTATTATATGATCATCAACAATCACATTACATTATCGATCCATGCATATTTGTACGTTTGGGTGGGTGCAAGTTAATGGTGGTCTCTCATGACATCATATTGGAGAAAAACAACAATATGTCAACTTCTAAGGATTATATTGGGTCAACAAATGGTGACTCCACAAGGTGGTCTACTTATAGTAGGTTGGAATTCATAATCTATAGTTAGTCAAACATAACAATAGATATAGATGAGGATCATGCATGCTTGTACTTGAAATTATTATTGAATATGAATGTAATGTGTTTAGAATCAAAATGCATAGATTGATGTTTGTAGTTAGGAAGCAACATCACAAATCTATGCCATGTATACAAAATATTCTCTCTTGGGATGAAGCAAGGGAAAGAAAATAAAGCTTGGGAAGAGATATCTACCATGCTTCTTGCAAGATATAACTTCACAAATGATCAATTACTTAGTGTAGTGAGACTACGAACATACAAGAGGTAGTTCATTTAACATGAATGTTTGTGTTCATCAAGATCAAATTCAATCAATAATATGTTTGCAAATACTATGTAAGACCACGAGACTTTCTTGGTCCAAGAGTAATCTTAATACTCATCCAAAAGATAATAAATTTGAAGCAAATGGAAATCATAACCAATGAAAATGAGAAACTAAAATCAAATCAAGAAAGAAAAGAAAAATAAAGGCACACAAAGAAAAACATATTTATTATACACAAAGTTATTTCCAATTCCCCATATTTCCAATGCCCCATGTAACATAAGGAATACACACCCTTTCTTTTCTCAATACTCCCTTAGAATAGCCTTCCCTTATAGTGCTCTTTAGTGTGTGTGAATAAAGAGTCCAATCTATTGTAAGCTTTTACTGAAACAATTCTTGGCTCTTAGGCATTCAAAGAGTAGAAAATGTACAGTGGGAGAAGTTTTCCTAACTTGTCCAACCTTTATTCTCACCTAAAACCACCACTCTTTCATATCCAAT
>JZKD02S0076478.1:0-25299 GCA_000966675.3 Picea glauca
AGGGTAGCTTATCCTCTTTCTCTGGAGGTAACTCAATCTTCTATTGTAGTCATGTCTCCATGGCCCAACTCATGTACTACACCATCTGGCACTAGAGATAACTCAATCTAAAATACAAGGATTTTCATACCTGCTCCCTTTGAAACTCATATTGTGTATGCTTATTTTAATGAATCATGTTTTTCCTATATATACTTCTTCTGATTACTAGAGCAAGTGTCTCATCATAGTATTCTCCCTCTTGCTGGGAGAATCCTCTAAACAAAAATCGGGCTTTGTACATATTTATACTCTTATCTGCAACATGCTTGATCTGTTAGATCAATCTTGGAAGTCACCACTGACTTCCCTTTCGGTATCAAGGAAAAATCCATATCTCAGTCCTTCTGACCGGATTCCTCCTCTGTCATTGAAACAAGGGAATTTCTAAGGAGATTTCATGTCTCGTAGAGGTCTCTGAAGCTACGATATATTCTTCTCAACTCATGGAATCTGTCTACCAGTCCTTGAAGATGTCTCTTTTTCCCATCTAATCCTTTCTGAGATCATGCTTACTGTGAGTCTTTATTTCTTCTAAGTCTACAAAAACTTCATAATCTCTGTAGGATATACTTGGTTTTGATTACCAAGTCTTAATATGAAAATTTGAGTCAGACTACAAATAAATTCTACTTCCTGTCAAGGTGGCTTTATTATCCATTGATCAAGTCTACTGTGCATTCTATTCTAATGTTCGGTCATCTTTGGAGCCTTCAGATCTGCATGATTTGTCTCCATATGAGATGTTCTGTATCTAGAAAAAATAAATTCTTCTTCTTCTTTGGTATATGGATGTATATGGTCATATATACAACTTGGATAGTCTACTCCATGTATCATCTAATATATTTCCTCCTACAATTGTCACTATAGCTCCCTCATGGTTATCACCTGTGACCTTCCCGGAACAAGAACAACAAGGGAGAAACAACAGACAAGAATAATACAACAAGGGAGAAACAACAGAAAAGAATAATACTCTTTGTAATAATAATAAAAACAATAGTGAGAACAATCATCACAATAGCTCCTTCAGAGCTATCACTTGTGACCTACTTGTAGCAAGTGTAAAAATCAAGAAATACAATAATAAGGAATGAGAAAAACACTCTTCTAGTGTTGTGATCAATCATTCCTCCATGGTAACCTGGAACCAAAACAAGAAGTTTCTCCTAGAGGAAATGTTAGTTATATCTGGTAGATGATTACAATAAGAATTTATCTCAATAGTGCTCACATGCTACCAAGTATTCAATAATAAAAATATTCAAAGATTGCTATCACAACTATAATGTTTAGTAGTTATCAAACTTGATATGTATAAATTTGAATCTTATCAATTTAAACAATCAAACCTGGAGCATGGAGTCTTGTCCTCAAGAATGAGTGTGTTTCTTTTCTTCCAAGTCCCCTTCACTCAATTTGACAAGTATTTTCTTCAACTTGTCCTCTGTACTAAGATAATATGCTCTATTGATAGAAAAATGGGTTAGAGAATAAACTATATAATCTCAACTTTAATCAATCTAATACTTTGACTTTAATTTTGATTTTGACCATTAGTTAGTATGAATGTCAAGATACAATATAGATGTTCATAATATCATAACAAATAGAGGCATATTAATTGATCAAACCTGGGGTATATTGATCCTGTAAATGTGTTGGATATGAGATCCTTTTGGATCTACGATTGTTGTTTAGACAAAAGATCCTTTCTCTTGCAAATACCCTTTAGAATAATGATACAGTTTTAACATATGTAAGTACATACCTCTGATAGTATCGGCATGTAGTGGCACCATCTGGTAGCAACCACAAGAAATAACGAACCTTTAAAACTTCAAAGGTGCTTCAACTTGTAACTTAAAGTTAGCTGGATATTTGCTAGGGTAAGGCACACTAGGACAATAAAAATCAGTCCCAACAGTTCATAAAATGTTTCACTATAACTGGTACTGCAACTAGAGCTGGCACTGCAACTGGCATGAAGGAACTGACACGAAGGAGTTGGCACTGAAACTGCAACTGATACTGCAATTGCAACTAATACTGCAACTGCAACTGCAACCTAGGGTTTTATGAGGAAACCCTAATTTTTCAAACTTCAAATTTCAAAATTCTGATCCAGGGAAGTGATGTGCCTTGCTTGGGTGAGTTCCTAGGTGATCTTAGTTTCAACAACATCCCCCAACAAAGTAAAAATGTCACTCTTAGGGTTTATGCAGAAACCATAATTCTACTGCAGCTGCAACACTGAACACTAAAGTTTGGAGAGGGTGCACTGAGGCTCGTCACTTCTTTATAAACTGTGAGTTGGTCTCTTTCATGCCTGCTCTGATACCATGTTGAAGTTTTACTTATAAAACTAGAAATTACGATTCTTCTTTATTATTATAATGATTTAACACATTAGTTGCATAAATAAGATCACTGAAAGAGAGGAAATCACAGAAACAATAGAGACACACATATTATCTTGGGAAACCCTCATGGGGAAGAAAACCCAACAAAACTTCCTCAATATAGATAGACCAAAGATTGAACATAAGATCCTCCTCTACTCCTTCAATAGGAAGAGTAGCACACCACTTGACCAAGAAATACCAAGAGATAGACTAGAAACCCTTCTTGACGTCACCCCCAGTTGCAACAACTTCTCCTCCAAGACTTGCACACTACAAAGCTAGGTGTGGTGAGTGTCCAAATGAGGCATCGACCTCTCTTATAAATAGTGGTATAGCCAGCCTATAATTAGGTTTGGTCTGACCTGTCACTTTACCCTCTTAATTTACAATTAACTGTCAAGGCACAATAGGTACGACTTTTACTAAGGCACAATAGGGCCTAATTAAATGTAATATAATAATATTATTCAACTCTCTCAAAAGTAGAATATTCTTCAAAGTTACAATATTTCAACAAATTAAAGCATTGGTTGTAAAAATTAGAAGTCTACTACATTGTGCATAATGTATGAGAGAAGCAAAAAATAGTATTTTCTAGACTAAAGCTAGAAGGCCATGCACAAACTTGGTGGGAGGACCACACTGAGGCACTTAGGTTGGGGGGAGACCCACTTGTGACTAAGTGGGAGGTATTCAAGGACCTCCTCGAGTGCCATCTTTACCTTATCGGGTATGAAAAGGCCAAAGGATTTAATGACACTACCACCAACAAAGGCTAGGTCATAGTATTCAAGAGTAGACTATAGAGTTTCAAAAGAAATCCTTTTAGTTGGGAATAAATCCTAGGTACCCATATATGGTCATAAAGTACCTAGGTAGTCTTCATAGTCATATAAGAAGGAAATCTATGCTATTTAATACCAAGACCATAGATGAGGTCTATGTATAGGCTCAATACATTGAATTTAGAAATATGAGGGGGAAAACAAATGGTTTGATGTAATTAAACCAACATGGATCTTTGGATATAAGCAACAAGAATAAAGGAAAAATGAAAAATAAGAATATGTCTTCCACTACACACATGTGAAAGGACCTTAATAGCCATTGCAACCATTGCAGCATTGATGCTCACATAGAAGAAAAATGTTGGAAACTACATCTAGAGTTGAATACCAAGAATTGCAAGCAAGAGTAGTCCAAGAAGAAGAATCTTCTTGTGGAAGAAAGTAGGAAGATAGAAAGTGGATTATATGTGGATGAAAGTATATTATGAACAACAATGCATAAGGAGGTGAACTTGAGCAGCCTCCATCACAAAGAGAAGAAGGAGACGATGAAGCCATTCCATATCAAGATAAAATCAAGAAGAAAAAAATAGATTCTCTATTTGATTTTGGTTCATCGAAAAACCTCATTGCAGAGGACCTGGTAAGTAAGCAACTTGATTTAGAAATGCATGATCACCCTCATCCATACCCTTTGGGATGGATGAAAAAGGATGTATATTTAAAATTTACCAAGCAGTGTAAGCTTAGATTTGTTATCATTGCAAATTTTATTGATGAAATAGAAGTCAATGTGATGCCTCTTGATGTCTACATTGTAGTGCTTGGTAGCCCCTATATGTATATGATGAGTGATATCTTCCTGAAAGTAGAAGACCAATACTACTTAATCAAGGATGGAAAATATCTTATCATCAATGCATATAAGGAGAAGTCCAGATCTCTCTAGTGAGTGCACTTTGAGCTAAGAGATTGATAAGAAAAAGCAAGAAGTATGTACTTATTTTCCTGAGATATAACTAGAAAGACATCAATTCAACATACATGAAGGCATTATTTTAAAAATGTATAGAATAATATAAGCATCATCCAAAAGATTTTTTGTAGGAATATATAGAATCATTCCAATATCCAAAAGGAACGTCACCTAAGAGGGAAGTGGATCACAAGATACAATTATTGGAGCAAGGGGTCATAAATTCAATTACCTCACATGTGATTCCCCAACCATTTTGGTACCAAATACGGATGGGACATGGAGAATGTGCATTGACTACAAATCTATAAACAAGATCATTCCTAAGAATCAATACCCTTTTCCTTCGATTGATGACATGTTATATTTGTTGTAGCATGAAAATTTCTTCACCAAGTTGGATTTTAAATATGTATATCATCATGTTTAGATCAGGGAAGAATACACTTGGAAGACACCCTTCAAGACAAAGTAAGGTTTCTATGAATGGTTAGTAATGCCTTTTGGTTCGATAAATGCACTAGCTACTTTTATGCACTTATTGAATGATTTATATCACCCATTCCTAGATGCAATTTTTAATTGTATACTTGGATGATATTTTGATCTTTATTTCTACTTGAGAGGAGCATGTGTTACATCTAAAGCAAGTATTATAAGGAAACACTAACTACTAGCAAACATAAAGAAGTGTGGGTTTTCTAAGTAGTTCTTGGTGTACTCGGGGCATGTGATGGTCAGAGGTGAGTTGAAGATTTATATTTCAAATATAGAAGCCATCCTCAAATGGCCCACTACTATAATGGTCATAAAAGTTAGGAATTTTATGAAATATGACCAATATTTATAAATTTCATAACATCATTTTTAACTGTGCAAACACTACTTCATGCTATAACAACTAGTGGTAAGAGTTTCAAATGGGGTAAACATAAACATAAATACTTTTAAGAAATGAAGAAGAATATTAGTTAGGCCTTGATCATATAATGCTTTATTTGTAGAAGTGTTTTCAAGTAGAAACTAATGTTAGTGGGTATGTTATTGGAACAATATTAATGCAATTGGGGAAATTGGTTTGCTATCATTCATAGCTATTCCATAGAGTAGTTATTAAATACCCTACATATGAAGAAGAGCTATATTCCTTGGTTCAATCAATGAATAAATTGAAGCACTGTATATTGGGAAAGGAGACCATGATCCATATTGATCACAATTCCCTAAAATACTTGTAGGCTTAGAGTAAGTTCCAACAAGAAAGGAACTATAAATGGATAAGATTTTTGCAACAATTTTATATAATGAGTAAATATAAGAAGTGCATCGTGAAAAATTTGGTTGATTTTCTATCTAGACCACTAGCACCAAAAATCATAGCTCTAGGATCCATTATGCACATGGAAATATTCACCCATAAAGCATATAGAGAGGAGTATGTGAAAGGTGAGGACTTTAAAGGGGTGTATTAACATCTACACGGACAATATGAACATACATATGTTGATTACCATCTCCAATATGGATTACTCTACAAAATGGAGTATCTTTGTGTACCAAATGAAGAAAGAGTAGAATTTATAAGGGAGGATCACACCTCCAAGGTTGTTGGTTAGTTTGGTGTTGGGCATACTGTGGATATCTTGTAGAGATATTTTTGTTGGCCCAACATGTAAGAAGAAGTCGCTATATTTATCAAAGGTTGTATTTTATGTTGTACCAACAAGCCAATCCACTTCCAATCCCTAGAAGGCCATGAGAAAACATATCCATGATATTTTCTAGGAGTTTATAGATGAAAAGAAGAGGGCATGACCACTTGTATGTGGTAATATATAGGTTTAGTAAGGTGTTTTTTGATGGCTTGTGAGAAGACCATCAAAGGAAAAGAAGCTACAAGTTTGTTCTTTGAAAGTGTCTAGGTGCACTTTGGGATTCCAAGGAGCATCATTTCTTATAGAGATACTAGATTTATTAGTATATTTTGGACTTCATTGTGGAAAAATCTTGATAATAAAGTGAAGTGATCCACTGCATTTCACCCATAGACTGTTGGAAAAATGGATATGGTGAATAGGACTTTAGGTCAACTTTTGAGAGGTTATAACCAAAAGGATACAAGGATTTCAGATGAAAGTTTGGTTTACATATAACATTCTTATAATATTGTATATTGACAATCTATAAGTCTCATTTTGAAATTTGTTTTTGATATTTTCCTCCAACACTAATGAATATTGTATATGGACGGCCTAAAGTAATGGCAACAACATTAAGTAATACATTTAAGACATACAAGTTCATAGATAAGATAAGGAAAATATGCTCATAGGTTCAAGAGAAATTGAAGAAGTCTTAGGAGGAACATAAGTCTAGACATGATCAACACACGATTGAGAAGACTTTCCAAGTAGATGATAGAGTTTGTCTACACCTTAATAAGGAAAGGTTACAAGGAGAAGGAAGAAAATCAAAAGCCTTGAGATATGGACCTTTCAAAATATTGGAGAAGGTAGGAAACAAAGTTCACAAACTTAGTATTCCAGTTTAACCTAAAACTATATGAGCCATAAATTATTTACGAGGATGAATATGGCTAAGTCATAATTTCCATAGTATATTTAGCACTAGATGCACATGAAAAATTACCAGAGGACACAATTCTGTAGAAGAAGATCAAAATGACCAAGAGGGGTCAATAAGAATTTTGATAGGTGGTATTGAAGGGTTATCCACCAACCAAGGACAAATGCTACTTCAAGGAGAAATTTTAGGAATTGTTTCCTCGTCTATTTTAAAACCAAATATTTTGTAGAAGAAGATCAGAATGACTAGGAGGGGTCAACAAGAATTTTGGTAGGTGGTTTTTGAAAGATTAATTCCAACTTACAAATCATGAATAATGTCTAAATTATAAGATGGATTTGTAATGATGTATACCAAGCATATAAGTCTACGTAAGAATCAAAGATGAGGAGAAAAGAGAGAAGTTGGGGATGAACATCAATTGAGAGATTCATGGAGAGATTACGGGAGATAGTTATGCATATTGGGTTAACTAAATATCTAATTGTGACATGGATATTATGGTTACCTATTGTTATATAAAGGGACCTAATTGTATAATATAAACACACATGAAAATTTTATGATTTAATAGAATTTTCCCCTTCATGGGTTTATTGAGTATAAACTCCCAGGTGTCCCTTGCTTTGTATATGTTTGTCTATATTTGCAGTTGGTTATTAAAACCAATAGTTTTGAAGGGTCAACCACCAACCAAGGAAAATGGAACTACAAGGATAAAGTTGAGGAATTGGTTCCTCATCTATATCAAAACCACATATTTTGGAGACTATTCGATGGGTCAACAAATTTCTAATGATGGCTTGCTTCCACAAAATGTAGTTCATATGTAAATGTTATGGCCGCAATAAGGTAATGATCCAATATTACCTGTTGGTCAAAGTGGTGATGATATCATCTCACCATAATTTAAATATGAGGAGTT
This sequence comes from Picea glauca, assembly GCA_000966675.3. Lineage (NCBI taxonomy): Eukaryota > Viridiplantae > Streptophyta > Pinopsida > Pinales > Pinaceae > Picea > Picea glauca. The sequence goes on from JZKD02S0076478.1 coordinate 7,723, forward strand.
AATAATGTGTGTGAATGCACTAGAGAGTTCTATAAGTACCATGGAGTGTCCCATAGAGTTTTGAAATCCTAAACGTAACCCTAGTTTTAGTTATCAAAAACCTATCCGAAGGAGGGAAAAGGGTTCACTTTTTCTTTAGTCGTTGACTATTCCATAAGATGAGTAGTAGTGTGGAGGGGATGATAACAAAAAAGAGAGAGAGAGACAATCCATATGTAGAGGATTGTAGCAGACCATATTGTCTCATAGATTTGTAGTAAGATTGCATTGTTTTGTATTTTGTATTATAATCTCCATTATAAAAAAATTCATTGAAGGCATAGAGATTCATTCCTTATTGGTTTTCCCATATGGATTTCTAGGGTAAATTTTGTGTTCCAATTTGTGTGGCTTTTGTATTATAGTTCTCTTGTATGTCTACAATAGTTAAAAAATCCAGTTAGTGTGTTTTATTTTTGTTAAGCATTAAAAATACAAAATATAGTATTGCAGTTGAGTAATGGTCACTATAGTCAATTTAAGTTTAGATCTATTTTGGTGAGTTGACCATTGTAATATCCAATATTGAAAAGAAAATGCTTCAAATTTTTGTTGCATCCTTTTCCCATTTCTCTTGTGTCTCATTAATTTTGTTTTCTAGGTCTAAAAGTGTTGGACTTAAGTGTTCATTTTGCTTGCCATTTTTAATTTTGTTTTAACTTTTATCTCTTTTTATTCTAATTTAAACCAAAACAATTCTTTATATAAATTGAATTTCTTTCACAAATTTAGCCAATAAGTGTTGTATTGACTATTTTGTGGAAGAAATAATAAGATACCCATACCCTACTTCTAATTTGAATTACAAGTTTGAAGCAAAATTTTCAAACATCACTTCTTAGTTGATTGTGTCACTTTAAAATATTCCTCCTTAGATAATTGAAGATGATCCATAATGAATCATGATATAACTTCTCATCTATTTTGGTACTTTCTGGGTGGAAAATTGGAAGAATTGGTTTGTAGGGCCCATTTTAGCGGTAGGTCCCAGTTTGGAGATTTTGGGTCTAAAATATTCTAAGGCCATTTTGAGGCATCAAACGAGATTTTTTGGGGTAAAACATTTGTGAGCTTAGATCCCAACCCCTCAATGCTATTTTACACATTGAAAGATTTCCAATGTGAAAAAATCACCTTAATCAGAGTTCACCTGTGTGAGCAAGTGTGGCTCTATTCCATAGCATTAATCAATGAAAATTATGCCCCCTAAAATTTGACCTATCGTGTTGACCACCATGGTATCGAGTGGATGCCACGTTAGCCCCCATTAGTCACACATGTGGGGCTAGTCATGTGTGGAATTTCAAGAAGATTCTAGAGGGTCTAAAACCCTAACAATAACTGAGGGTTGATGCATACAAAAACCCTAACCCTAACCCTAACCTTGGATATGTTAAATAATGGGCCACTAGGAAGAGAAGTGGTTCCATTCTTTTAGAATTGCTATTGTTCCATAGTTGAGTAGAGCATCTAGAAGTGGGATATTGAAGCATAAAAAAGGAGGTAGAAGATTTTGTAGCATCCTTTCATACCACATTGTCCATGGAAACTCCATAGTGAGTGCCCCTTTCTTTGTACTTGCATTTATTAACTAAGAAAAAGAGAGTAGAGCATAGGCCTCACCTTCTAGATAGGTTTTCTCCCATATCGGGTTTCCTAATGCCACATCTTGTGTTCATTTGTGTGGATTGTGTCTTCATTTGCTTGTTTCTTTCATTTCATTTTAAGTTATTTTTATAATTTTTAGTGCTATGCTAATAATATTAAATATGAGATCTAAGGTAATAAATTGCATAATAAAAGATTTCCAAATATTGTAAGATATGTTGTTATGAACTGTTCTAGTGGAATTTCTACAATAGTTTACAAATCATATTGGTATTAGAGCATTTTTATTTCAGATGTTGTAGGGTATATTAATTGGATTAAGAAGGAAGTCTCAAAACCATAGCCATGGTGGAAGAGTCCAGTCATAACAACCCTCAGGATGAGGCAGAGGAGATATTTTCAAAGCTGGAAGAACAATTTGCTAATGTCGCACAATAGGGCCCTCCTCATGGTGGGTCTAGCGAGTAATTTTGAAAATTTTGGGGAGTTGGTGGCTCTAACGCAGAATATGGATCGAAGAATAAATTGGGAGATAATGAAGACCTAGAAAAGGAATTGAAAAAGGAGCTAGAGAAAGAGCGACCAAGTTCCAATATTATCACTTCTTCACAATATTTGTTTAAAATGGAAGTGAAAGTGGACATCAACCCATACTAAGGTGAGATTGATGTTGTTAAGTTGAATCACTGGTTGCAACAATTAGAAGTTTATTTTAGTGCCCATAACATATGAGAAGAGAAAATGATTTGATTTTCCCGAATGAAATTAGAGGGCCATGCACTAACTTGATGGAAAATCTACATGGAGACACTTGGACGGAAGGGTACCCCCCCAATAACTGAGTGGGAGGCATTTGAAATACTCATCAATTCCCAATTAAATCCTATTGGGTATGTCAAGGATCAATGGATTTGTTGGCATCACTTCAAGCTGAGGCAAGGGAAGAGTGTGCAAGAGTACACCATGGAAAATCCACATGGAGACACTTGGGCTGAAGGGTGATCCCCCAATAACTAAGTGGGAGGAATTTAAAATCCTCATCAAGTCCAAATTAAACCCTATTGGCTATGTCAAGGATCAGTGGATTTGTTGGCATCACTTCAAGTAGAGGCAAGGGCAGAGTGGGCAAGAGCACACCACCGAGGTCAGGAAAATGGTGATTATGTTGGGTATATATCCTAAGAATCCAGACATACTCCTCAAGTATATGCGGGGTCTACACAACCATTTATGGAGGCAACATATTTTATTTAAACCTAGGACATTTGACGAGGCTTGTGTGCAAGCATAGTACCTAGAGAATATAGCAATATGAAAGGACACATAAGTGGTTCCAAACAAGAAGACCACCAAGATGATTCCAAGGAGGGGAAGAAGAAGTGTAAATGAAAGAACAAGAAGACAACCACCATTGCAGATCAATGCAAGGATCCAAACAATCACTGCAACCATTGTAATATCAATGGTCACACTAAAGATAAGCGTTGGAAGCTACATCCAAAGATTAATTCAAAGAACTATAAGAAGGATGCCAAGAAGAAGAACCTGCTAACCATGGGTTCAAGAAACCAGGTAGAGAAAAATTTAGATGTAGATGAAAAGGAGTTTGCACTACAGTGCAGAAGGAGGTGAACCTGAGTAGCACTCATCACAAGGAAGAGAAGGAGATGACTAAACTATTACATATTAAGATCCATGTCAAGAAGACAAAGGTGGATGCCCTATTTGATTCTGGTTAACAACCAACCTCATAGTAGAAGATTTGGTCAACAAGCTTGTATTGGAATTTCATGATCATCCTAACCCGTATCCATTAGGATGGGTAAATAATGATGCATAGATCAAGGTCACTAAACAATGTAAGATGAAATTCTCTATAAGTGCATACTATATTGATGAAGTGGACATAGATGTGGTACCACTTGATGTGTGTGGTGTAGTGTTTGGAAACCCCTACATGTGTATGAGGGATGCAACCTTCATGAGGAGAGAAAAATAATACCAACTTATCAAGGATGGGAAGTATTTCATCATCAATGCACACAATGGTAATTCCAAGATCTCTCTGGCAAGTGATAACCAAGCCAATAAATTGATTAGTTATAGTAGGAGGTTTGTATTAATTTTATTAATAGAGAATCATCCCGATGATGAATCGGTAAAATTTAAGGCATCTCTGGAGGGATGTACTAAAGAGAAGAAACATTAATTGGAGGAGTTGTTGTAGGCATACAGAGAAGTGTTTTAGAAGTCTAAAGGTTTTCCACCTAAGAGGAAAGTGAAGCATGAGATACAGTTCTGCCTGACTCCCCATTGCCAAATACTGGGATGTACAAATAATATGTCCTGGAAGTAGATGAAGTGAAGAAAAACTTGCAACAACTACTAGAGTAGGGAGTAATTTGACCAAGCACCTCACCATGTGGGTTACCTATCATCATAATACCCAAGAAGGATGTGACTTGGAAAATGTGTATAGACTATTGAGATTTGAACAAGATCACCGTCAAGAATAGATACCCTCTTCTTAGGATTGATGATTTGTTATATCAGTTATAACATACCAAGTACTTCACCAAGTTGGATCTCAAATTGAGATATCACCAGGTACAAGTTAAAGAATAAGACACCTAGAATATTGGTAATGACTTTTGGTTTATGTAATGCACTAGCTACATTAATGCATTTGAGGAATGATGTGTGGCGTCCCTTTATAGATTCATTTGTAATAATGTGCTTAGATGATATATTGGTCTGTTTCTCTACTTGGGAAGAACATATCTCACATCGGATGCAGGTGTCAGAGACACTAAAAAAAGAATTAGTTGTTGGCTAAATTTAACAAATGTGAGTTTTCTTAGTAGTCATTGGTGTATTTGGGGTATGTGATTGGTGGAGGGGAACCCAAAATAGATCCCGCAAAGGCCATCCTCAAGTGGCTAGTTCCTAATAATTTCACTGAGGTTAGGAAATTTGTTGGGGAAACACAGTACCTATGAAAGTTTATAACATCCTTTTTAGCTATAGTTGTGCCACTTCATGCCATAACAACTAGTGGTAAGAGTTTCCAATGGGGGAAGAATCAACAAAAAACTTTCGATGAGTTGAAATGGAAGATTAGTCAAGCACCAATTCTTGCATTGCCTAATTTGTAGAATCCTTTTGAAGTAGAGATGGATGCCCTAATTCAATCTATTAATAAGTGGAAGAATTATCTAATGGGAAAGGAAACCATTATTCGCACTAGCCACTGCAATATTTGTAGGATCATAGTAATATTCAACAAACCAAACACTACAAGTGGATGGTTTTTTTTTATAGTAGTTTCATCTAGTCATCAAATATAATAAGGGAAACACAGATAAGTTGGAAGACATGTTTTCAATGCCATCTAGATCCAAGATTACAACTTTGGGAACTCTTATGCACATGGATCCTTTTATCCATGATGCATACAAAGAGGCATACATGGAAGATGTAGACTTTAAAGAGGTGTTTCAATAGCTATAGGACTAAATTTTTGTAGAAGAAGGTGACGGTAAGGCTAACTATCATCTCTAGAATGGATTTCTTTACAAGCTAGCAAGATCTGTGTTCCTAAAGGTGAAAGATTGCAACTTATCAGATAGGCTCACAACTCCAAGGTTGCATGACATTTTGGTGTTGGGAAGATAGTTTCCAACTTATAGAGGTATGTGTATTGGCCCAAAATGCAAGAAGACGTAGCTTGATTTATAATAGGTTGCAAACTTTGTTTTACCAACAAGCCTAGAAATAGAAATCAAGGTTTATACCATCCCTTACCTATACCCACTAGACCTTCATATATCATCTCCATGGATTTTGTGGGTGGTTTTCCAACAACCAGGAAGGGACATGACTATCTGTTTGTGGTAGTTGGTAGGTTTAGCAACATGTGCATTCTTATGCCTTGTAAAGAGACCATCAAAGGACAAGAACCAACAAACTTGTTCTTTTAAAAGGTCTGGGTGAACTTTGGGATACCAAGGACCATAATCTTAGATAGGGATACTAGATTTTTCAGTTCCTTTTGGATTGCACTTTGGGAGGAGACTGACAACAAGTTGAAGAGATGTATAACTTTCCATCAACAGATAGATGAGTAGACAAAAGTAGTCAATAGGACATTGGTTTATCTTTTGAGGGGTTACAGTTAGAAGCATCCATAGATTTGGGATGAAAAAATAACTTATATTCAACACTCTTATAATAAAGCAATCCACACTTCTACTGGTAAGTCCCCTTTTGAAACATGCTTTTGGTATTTTCCACCATCACCCTTGGATGTTGTATATGGAGAACAAGGAGGAGTGATGGAAGAAATCATAGGAGATGCATTGAAAGTAGGAAAAAATGTTGAAAATATTAGGTAGATCCATTTGGAAGTACAAGAGACATTGAAAAAGTCACATGGAAAGTACAAGGCTCAACATGATCAACATAGAATTGAAAAAGCATTCAAGGTGGGAGATAGAGTTTGGTTGCATTTGAACAAAGAAAGAGTACATGGTCCCAATAAGAAGATCAAGTCTCTGCGTTATGGTGCTTTCAAAGCATTGAAGAAGGTGGGTGATAATGCCTATAGACTCATTCTACCCCCATATATGCGCATTTACTCAATAGTGAATGTGGAAAATATGAAACTCTATGAGCCACCCATGTTGGATTAGGAAATTGAGGAGCAAGTCTTACCTACCATAGAGGACTTAGAACCAAAAGCTCAGGTAGACTTGGTAGAAGATACAGTTTTGCAGAAGAAGTTCATAACTACTAGATAGGGATAACATGAACTTTGGAAAGTAGGGTTGAAAGGGAAACTTCTAGGCAAGACCAAATGGTACTCTAGGGAGAAGGTAGAGGAAAAATTTCCTCACCTCCTTCATTGAAATATTTTAGGGACCAAGATCCTCCCTAAATGGGGAGGGATAATCTAGAATGGATCATTATATACTTTTCATCTATCTTGGTACTTTTTGGGTCAAAAAATTGGAAGAATTGGCTTGCAGGGCTCATTTTAGGTGCAAGGCATAGCTTGGTGATTTGGGGTCCAAAAACTTCCAGAGCCAGTTTGAGGCACCAAGCAACATTATTTTGGGGATACAAAACTTTGTAAGCTTAGCTCCAACCCATTGACATTGTTCTACACACCGAAGTCTTTCCAATGGTGTGAAAATCATCTCAATCAAAGTTCATATGCAAAAGTTATACCTCCCATAATTTCAGCTACCTTGTTGACCACCATGGTACCAAGTGAATGCCACATCAACCCCCATTACTCACACATGTGGGAATAGTCACATTGTCTATGAGGGGAGTTGCCATAGACACTATGACTAGCTTCACCTTCTAATAGTGTTTTTCCCTTATTGGGTTTTCCCGAGGTATATCATGTTTTCTTTCATTTTAGTTCCAATTATTGTAGTATTCTCATGTATTAAACTAGTAGTTTTAAGTTAAGTAGTACATACTCAGGGATTTCAAAATATTTTAATTTTTTTTTGTGGCAAAGTGGTCTAGTGGAAGAATATTTATTCATAACAGTTTATAGATCGACATCATTATTTATTTTCCCACTATGATATAATATACCGATTCATTTAGACAGAGAATCTTTCATCTCGAGATATCGATTCATCAATAATGTGGACTCGTGAGTCATAAGGCATGCCAATGCAATGATGATCTCTCGTTGTGTGTGGACTTGACAAAGCAAATGAAGTCAATAGTCTTCATTTAATAGAAACACGTGTTCAAACGTTAAAGGATACAAGTTCAAACGGGTGAAACAAGTCCACTCATTCTTGATTTCTCGTAATAGACTTGAAAAGGAGGCTACATAGCAAATTCTTCTCACTCTATGAAAGAGAGGACCTAACGTGAATGATATGCGTTCAGTAAATCTTTATAAAACATCCCTCTTATTAGGTTCTTTGCACATTCACTTTACGAGGAATTTTTTTATTAGATGTTTCAACATCTTTTAATATTCTATATTGGGTATATGCAAATTTATTTTGATTCATATTAATTTATATTTTTTTCATTAAAAAAATATATTTTTAAATATTAATTTTTGTAAGAATATTATATTTTAATTTTATACACATTACATTAATAATATATTATTTTCTATAATAAAATCTTATAAACATAATTACTCATAATTATTCTTAGTTCTTTAATATAGTCAGAATGTGAACACAATAAAATCATAAGATTTATATTTTTCTAATATTTATGTAATTAATAAGTTGATATTGAATGTGGATATTTACATTACATTTGTGGTGTATATTGGATTTTTGTTGTTGTTGTTGTTGAATGATAAGATTCTGGTCTAGGTTTAGGTCTGCTCTCTTATCGTTGTTAGGGTTTTCTGCATATCTCATCAATGTTGGTAGTCCACATCATTGTTGATGGGAATAGGTGTGCCCCCAACAATCCACCAATACCATTAACCCAGAATAAAACTGAACCATTGCACCTTGAGGAAGAAGGAATCAACTCCCACAACCCACTACCAGAAGAAACGAATGAAGCCAAGCAAGCAACACTCGACAACTCGGAAAGACAACAATTGAGTGAAACCATCAAAATCAGTAAACCATCCAATATATGCAGGATCACACCCTCATCTGTAAATTCATGGGCCTATGACTCTATGAAAAGGCCTTGGTCTGGTGGATCAAGACACGATGGAAGCTGAAAGGTGAGGATGAACTCAAGCTGGGATCGAAGGGTTTTTTTACAACAGTTTCAACAATGTTGAAGATTGAGAGTGAATATTTGAGAATGACCCTTATTTTTTCAACTCTGTCGAGTTATACCTTCGACTATGGACTGAGAAATTCAGCCCAACCAAGGAAGATTTCACCGCCGCCCCAGTTTGGATTCGACTCTATTCCATGCCGCAAGAGTATTGAGATCTACAAATCCTTGAGGGCAATAGAAAAACCCTTGGCTCCTTTGTCAAAATTGCTAATACATCACAACAAGGTAGATATACCTCATATGATCACACCTGCGTTTACCTCAATATATCAAAACCTCTGCCAGCCTCGATATGCTTAAGCTACGTAGATTCCAACTGGATCTAGACAATTGGCTATGAGCACATCCCCTTTTGCTACCATAAATTACATGCACATGGAAATCTCTTCCGAGATTGTCCTCTGAATGTTCCACAAGACTCTGCAAAGAAACCACATGTTAAAGATGGAAAGGGCTTTCATAAAGTCACTAATAAAAGGAAATCACTTAGAAAACCCCCCTCACAACCAAGTCACTAATAAAAGGAAATCACTTACCAATTTCCATGATAGTAGAAAATCACTTAGACAATCCATGAGCAAAGTCAAGAGGCCGAAAAAATCAACCTACTGAACAAGGGTCATCACGCTTATGAGGAACACTCCCAACTAGTTCAAGGCCCGAAACATGGCAAAGAAGCATAATCATCAGGTATTGATCGCATCATCATAGAAGAGGATGAAGACATGGCCTCTATCCAAGAAGGAAATGAGGAGCAGGATGAAGGAGAAGATATGGAACTAGGAGAATTGGACTTGCAAGGAATCGTTGATGCATGCACCAAATGAGAGACAAATTTAGCTCCTGCAAACAACCCTTCTTCAATCCAAGGAAAAACCTGCAATTGCTCCTCGAGGTAAGCACACAAATTATTCCTCATTAGGCATAAAAAATGTTGTTTTAAAGGAATCTCCTAACCTTGCAAAGGAAGAAAGAAAAAGAGGACGCCACCACAATAAGAAACTATTACAAGAGCTGGGTGACTTCCTAGTCAACTCAGAAAGAATTACGCTCATGATGGAGAAGTTGCAAGCTGCTCCACCAAAATCTTAATGAAGATAATATCCAGGAACTTAAGAGGCCTTAACGACCTGAGAAAAATAATAATCCTAAGGACCAATATCCTTAAAGAAAATCCAATAATACTCATGCTACAAGAAACCAAATTTCCAATTAAACGCTCAACATGGTAGCCTCCAAATGTTGGACATGCTTCCAATCGATTGTTGTAGATGCTGATGGAGCTTCTAGAGGGATGACACTCCTTTGGTACCCCAAGGAGATCCTTATCTCCAACTTATTTTCTACTAGATGCTCGCTCTCAACCAATTTTCAATTAATTGGATCAGAGGACTCATGTTTCATCTCCAACGTCTATGGGCCTCAAATACTGTTGGAAAAAATCAACTTCCTTTGAAGCTTGTGGGAAATCAAAGAAATAGTTGAAAATAACCACCAGATCATAGGAGGCGACTTCAACATGATAACCTCCTTAGCTGAAAAATGTGGTGGTATAATGTGTGTAGATCTGGACTCTGAAAAATTAAAAGAAACCATGCGAGCCCTTCAAATGGTTGACTGGGACACAATGAACGACACTCATATATGAAACAACCACAGGGGAGGAATTCACCAGATAGCCTCATGAATGGATCGATTCCTAATCTCAGATTCCCTGTTGAATATGGGCTTAGCTATATAAGCCACGATTCTCTCTCGCTATGGATCTGATCATTGACCAATCTACTTAAATATTGATATTAAAGTAGGCCCTAAAAAAAATTGTTCAAATTTTAGGCATTTTGGTTGGAGTGTCCATCATTCCAAGCAAGCATGGCCAAGTGGTGGAAGGAAGCTACCATTCCAGCCGGTAGCCCCATGTATAGATTCCAACAAAGACTCAAGAATGTAAAACTCAGATTAAATCTTTGGAACATGGAAGAGTTTAGGAACATCTTCTAGGACAAAAAAGAACTTGAAGAAAAGATGGAAAACATTCAACAAGAGATGATACTAATAGGAATAATAGATGAGCTTACACTAGAGGAAACTAATTTGAATATCCATCTGGCTCAGAGAAACAAACAAGAGGAACAAGTCTGGAGAAAAAATTCAAGGGTCCAATGGCTTCAAGCAGGGGAACACAACACCATTTTTTTCCATAGATCAATAATCTGACACATATACCATAATAGAATTGCGACAATAAAATACAACCAGGGAAGATATGTCACTAATCATGAAGAAATTGAAAGGCAACTGATACATTACTATCACAATCTGCTAAAGGAACTGCAACCCAATCGGTAGGATGCTATAAAAAAAATCACTCAACACATCCCAAAGCTAGTTACCAGGGAAGAGGTATATCACTTTGGAAGAGGTAGAATAGGCAGTGCTAGACATGCCAAAAGGTAAATCCCCTAGTCCAGTTGAATTCACAACAAACTTCTTCCATGCTTGTTGGTATACTATCAAACATGATGTTCTTGAAGTGGTATAGGAATCAAGGAAATACTTAAATGTTCTTCTGACTCTCAACTCCACTTTCTTATCTTTGATACCCAAAGAGGAAAAAGTTGAAGACACTAGCAAATTTTGTCCCATCTCCCATTGTAATGTGATCTACAAGGTCATCACCAAAATAATTGCAAATAGGTTCAAACCTCTCCTCCCTAGTCACACTTCCCTAGAACAATCAAGATATGTTAAAGGTAGACAGATCTTAGACAAACTTACAGTAGCTCGTGAGATGATTCACTCTCTGAAAATGACCAAAAAAGAATGTATGATGCTCAAACTGGACATGTCTAAGGCCTTTGACAAGCTAAGATAGAATTACATCAAGCACATCCTTCCAACCTTTGCATTCTTGCAACAATGGACTCAACGGGTTATGATTTTAACTTGTTCAAAATTATTCTCTATTCTTATCAATGGTTTTCCCACTAACACCTTTTCCCCTACTCGAGCCATAAGGAAAGGGATCCACTCTCCCCTTTTTTTCTCATCCTCATGGAAAAAGGTCTTGGACATCTTATCCAAGTGGTTGTGGCTGAAGGTAGATTAAAAGGATTCAAGCTTCATGGTGAAACTTTTGTAGCCTCCTGCCAATAGTTTGTAGACAATACCATGCTCATGGGAATCCTAACGGTTTCTGAAGTGTTAACCGTCAAACATATCTTCACTAAATTCATGGAAGCCTCCAAAACTACCATTAACCAAGGTAAATCTCAAGTCTTGTTTTTCAATATCCCACCTTCTATTCAAGCTAATATATCTCATATTCTTGGTTTTCAACGGAGCACTTTGCCCTCCAAATACTTGGGGTTCCCTCTCATGGATAACTCTGAGGAAAAAATCATGGGAGGATCTCCTCTCATGGATGGTAATTTTTTTTCACAGTTGGCGTTTCAGTTCTCTCAACCTAGCCAGTCACTTGGTTTTAGTTAAATCTGTCATGCATGTGACAACTTTGTACCTTTTCTCTATTTTTTTCAGCCCCAAATATGTCCTTAAGGTTGTTCACAACATGTACCGAATCTTCCTTTGGGGTGGAAGCAAGGACCACAAGAAATGGGCCCTGTTGTCATGGTCAAAGGTCTTTCTTCCTAAGCCTGCAAGAGGCCTGGGATTGAGGGACCCATAAGTTTTGAGTTTAGTCTTAGGAGTCAAAACACGGTGGCATTGGATAAACAACACCCATACACTTTGGGGACGTCTCTAGAAACAAAAATACGTTGTTGACTTTACCACTTCAACCTAATTCACATACACATCTTTCCTGAGGGCTCCTTGATTTGGAATGTGGCTTGCATAAACAAAGCTCTTATCCAACAACATTGTTTCTGGGAAATAGGAAATGGGAAATCAAACTTCTTTTGGGACGATACCTAACAATAGATCCCCAAATGGAACAAAAATGTTATCCTTCATGAGCTCAAGGAAACAATTTTAAACCAAAATAAATCTCTCCTTTCTCACTATTGGAATCCTTTAGGCTGAGATCAATAATGGAGAACTTGGCTCCCTAAAGATCAATGGATCCTACCTGCTAAACCTTTGGACTAGGATTTCTTTTGGAAGAATTTAACCTCTCGCAAAATCAGAACAAATAAAACCATATAAACTTAGATGGGGTCACTTCCCAAGCGGGAACTTCTTAGTCAAATAAGTGTACAACATTGTTGCAGATCATCTAGCTCTCCCTCACTAGAACATTTGGGGAAAAATATTGCAGCAACGCCTTTGGTCGAAGGTCTCAACATTCCTTTGGATTTTGGTACAAGGAAAGAGTATGACTTGGGACAATCTCTCCAAGCACAATTTTCTAGGACCATCTTTCTTGGTCAAAATGTTTCTACATTTAGCCAATTTCAATTGAAGTTCCTTGCCCTCAGTGGACAAGCGATTTCGTCCTTTACATTTGTTGGAGAATCTTTAATTCTTTCAAAAGAGAGAGGATTGAGAGAGATAAACTCTTTCTCAATCTGCATAACCCGACTTTCACCAGTTTTATCAAACATAGGCTTCAACTTCTTTTAGACAACATTCTTCTAATCGATCCCACTTATGTGAAAGTGAATCTCCTACTGCTACCTCTGCAAAAACTAGGTGGAAACAATGGAGCACCTCTTTAACTCTTATCCTTATGTAAAAACTATTTGGGAGTAGAGTGAACTGAAGTTTCAAATATCCAACCACAACAGATTAATAATCAGGGATACCATTGAAAGATGGAATTTGAGCGTAAGTTACAACCCTATAGCAAGCAGAGCATGACAACTTCTCCTAGGATTCACTCTATGGGAAAATTGGAAAGAGAGGAACAAACATATCTTCAAGACAGAGAAGATGAATCCCAACCTTGTCTGGCTCAAAATCAAATAGGCCCTCAACGAAAATATTGTTATTAATCCTTGGAAACAGGAGGATTGGAATGGAAATGCTCTAGATCGAAGTGTCCTATCAGCTCTTAACCTTGATCCTTTCTTGGACCTCTCAAGACTGGAAATCTAAAACCCTCGCTACCATCTCTCGGATTATTGGTCGCCTCCTCCCCAGGATTTATCAAACTCAACTTCAATGGAGCCTCAAAGGGAAACCCAGGTCCTATTGGCTTAGGTGATGTCTTTAGGGATGAAAAATGAAAAATTATTTGAACCTACGTCGATACACTGAGCATTGACAACGAAACTGCTGCTGAAATTTCATCCCTTGAGTATGACTTAAGGATTGCCAACATGGAATGTATATCCAAATTAGTGGCAGAAGGGGACTCACAACTAACCATTCAAATGCTGAAACACATGCATCAGGGCTCGCCTCTGAACAAAATATCCAAATGTTGGATACTTGAATCTGTTGGAAAATATGTAACAGACAACAAATGGCATGAGTACAGGAAGAATGTACAGAGGATTGTTAGCATATTTACAGCCAGCGTATACTTGTCATTGATGGCAAGTACAGTAGTGGTGATGGCTTGAGTACAACAATGATGATCAGCGGAGCAGTGATAATTGGGGAAGAGCATCAACTGTGTTTGTTGGATCTCTTTCTGAATTCCTGATGGCCGTCAGATCTGAATGAAGACAAGAAGAGCGCACTGAAAATGAGGACAGATCTCAAACATTAGATCCAAGCGCAGGACCCGACCATCATTGGATCAAGAAGAACATGCACATTCTTTAAAGTGCAAGGAGAAATGGGCGTAATTGCAACAGGAAAAATCGCGACTTCATCTGAGCCATCAAATCAAGATCACATCTGAACCGTTGATCAGAGTTTCGAGGATCGCGTGTTGGAAATTTCAAAGAAACAATGCAACATGAATCCCGATTTCTCAATATGAAAAATCCCAACGTAATCTGAGCCGTCAAATCAAGATCACATCTGAACCGTTGATCGGAGTTTCGAGGATCGCGTGTTGGAAATGTCTAAGAAACAATGCAACAAGAATCCCGATTTCTCGATATGAAAAATCCCGACGTAATCTGAGCCGTCGAATCAAGATCACATCTGAACCGTCGACCCGACTCACGTCAGCAGACCACGTCAACTAGGAACACGTGGCACAACCAGGGAATGAAAAGTGTCAGACTGATTCAACATTTCAGGCACATGTAAGTCACAAATCAGAGTGACACGTGGCAATATTCAACACGTGTCAATCCATGTGTGACGTCAACAGATGGACACCTTGTCAGAGTTTCGGGGATCGAGATTTGGAGATGTCAAAGTTTCTTAACATCAGGAATCCCGATTTCGTGATGAGGGAAATCTCGACTTAATCTGAACCATCAGATCAAGCTCAGATTTGGACCGTTGATCTAACTCCATGTCGGAGTTTCGGGGATCGAGAGTTGGAGATGTCAAATTTTTTTAACATCAGGAATCTCGATATCGCGATGAGTGAAATCCTGAATTAATCTGGACCGTTGATCTGACTTCTTCACGGAGTTTCGGGGATCGAGATTTGTAAGTGACAAAAACTCCGAACGCCAAGAATGTCGAAATCGCGATGTGTGAAATCTCGATTGGATCTGAACCGTCAGATCAAGAAATGATCTGGACCGTTGATCTGACTTCTTCACGGAGTTTCGGGGATCGGGATTTGTAAGTGACAAAAACTATGATAACAAGGAATGCCTAAATCCGATTTAAAGGGAATATTTATAAAGTTCATCCAACGGTGCAGATAAACTTGAATGTGATTGGAGGGTTACTGTTCTTTCTCACAGATTAACTTTTCAGTTACAAATCCATTAGTGAAATGGACTCATGATTGCCAATCAGTTGGCGTTTCAGTTGCTAGGACAGTTTTCCTTGTTTTGCCTAAGGAAATGCGAAGTGGAACCGTCGGGGAGATGTGTATAAAATAAAATGAGACAGAATGTGAACTGTTGGCTGTTCTGTAAGTGAAAAAGAATGAAACTGTAAGAATAGAGAATAAGAGGATGCGCAGGAGGAGATTGAGCATATGTGAAATGTGAGATGAAATGCAGAGCAGAATAACAGAACGAGTTGAAGAAGAGCAGAATGAGAGCACGAGTTGATGCAGAGCATACCTACTGAACATATAGAGGAAGAGAAGAGTAGCAGAACAGTGTGCAGAAGATCAGATTTACAGAACAAAGAAAGATTGGTAAGAACTGATTTATCTGTAAAGTTGAATGTTTATTTAGCCATTGATATTCTAGGGAGGTTGGGAGGTGCTTGGGAGGACTATTATCCTCAGAGGTTCAAGTGGAAGCTTGAACACAGGAAGTTGTAGCTTCCATCTGGTTGCAGCCAGAGAAACCATGGTGGCAGTGTGGTGCAAGGGAGAACAAGTGTTCTCTGTTGTATAGGTTGGAGCCTGTGTAACTGGAAGTTGGTGCTTCCATCCAATTGGTGCTGGAACATTCAGGAAGTTGGTGCTTCCATCCATTTGGTGCTAGAACATTCAGGAAGTTGGTGCTTCCATCCAGTTGGTGTTGGAATATTCAGGGAGTTGGTGCTTCCTTCTAGTGGGTGCTAGAGAAACCAGAGAGTTGTTGCTCTTAAACAAGTTGCCGCTTGTAAAAAAGAGGTAGCAGCCTCACATTGAGTTGGTGCTCAATTAAAGATGATGTACATAACTTAAAAGACTGCCTATCATTTCGAAGAAGAAGAGGTTTTCTCCCTTTATGGGTTTCCTTGTGGAAATCTGTCCATGTGTATACCTTGTGTGTGACCGATGCTTTTTACTTTTACTATCCATATGCTATATAATGTTGATGATCACTTGAAGAAAGATTAAGAATTTATTAATAGACTAAAAATTGTTTAAAGCTCAAATACAACTGATTCACCCCCCCCTCTCAGTTGTATTAGTAATTTCAACAATTGGTATCAGAGCCAGTTCCTTTTATTTAAAGGTAGATCTGTAAGCTTAAACATGACAAGTCATGAAGGGACTTCAGCCTCTAAGCCCCCTCTGTTTGATGGANAATGGACTTGCTGAAGTTTATTTTGTAAAGGTGATGCATCTTTATATTGCCAAAGCAATGTGGGATAAACTTATTAACAGTTATGAAGGAAATGAGAAAGTAAAAGATGCCAAACGTCAAACATGCAGATTGAAATTTGAACAACTAAAGATGAATGAAGATGAAACAGTTAGCAAGTATTTTTTAAGAGTTGAAGAACTTGTAAATTCCATGAAGGGTCTTGGTGAGAAGTTTGATGACTCACTCTTATTTCAGAAGACTTTAAGATCTCTGCCTGATAAATTTAATCCAAAAGACTCTGCAATAGAAGAATTAAATGATCTTAAAACTCTATCCATTGATCAACTTCTAGGAACTCTAACTACATATGAAATGAGAATTAACAAAGATAAATCCAGTACTAGAGAAGCATCTTTTAAAGCAGACAAGAATACTAATTCAGAATTAGATGATATTGAGGAAAAAATTTTGAGAAGGTTAAAGAAAGGATCAGGAAAATATCAAGGGAAGTTGCCCTTCAAATGCTTTAACTGTGGTAAGATAGGTCATTTTGCATCTAAGTGTCCCCGTCAGAAAAAGGACCAGAACTATAATGATGAAAAGGAGTACAAATACAAGAAATATAATAAGAAGAAAAGTTTGGTTGCAAATAATGACAATTCCTCAGAAGACACCGACAATGACTCATCCTATGAAGATAAGGCAAATGACTTCATGCTTATGGCCAAGGAGGATTATGATAATAAAAGCACATGCAGTGATGATAATGATGAAGAAGTTGTGGTTGATTTGGAAGGAGAACTAATCAGTGCACTAGAAGAAATTGATAGACTCAGAACTAAGAACAGAAAGAAAAAACAATTGTTGACACAGTTCGAGAAAGACAGTAAAAAACCTGATGAAGACTTTGCTCTGCTGAAAGTGGAATTAGAATAGGCAAAGAAAATAGAAGACATATTGAAACAACAATTGTCAGAGAAGAAAGTTAGGTGTGAAGCCTTAGAAGAAGAAATAGTAAAAACCAGAAAAGAAATGGAGAAATTTAAAGGATTGTATCATCAAAATCTGCCAAGTATTAAAGCCTCAAAAGAATTAACCTCCATTCTAAATCAGCAAAGAAATTCAA
>JZKD02S0076511.1:11366-25299 GCA_000966675.3 Picea glauca
AGACATAAAAGCCAAATAGAAAACCAAAAACCTAGAACCACATTGCAAGAAAAGAAAAAATAAAGATGGCCATGTTGTACTCAAGAGAGAAATAACCGTTGACATAGAAAAAAAAACATTGGAAGAAATAAAAATAAGAATAATAGAAAATAAAAAACAAATTAGCTTAACAACCCATCACCCTATCTACTTTGCTCTACAACAACAATCTTCTTTTCCCTTCTTTGTTTAGTTTGAATACAACAAGGATTAGTGGTATACAATATGGACAAAGATAAGAGCATAAGTCCTTTCATGGAAAGAGGTAATTGGTATAGATACCTAATCATTTCCTACTCAAGATAAGTGATTGAGACGATGGTGAGAATGGTGGGGTTCCCATCTCTTCTATGCACCACCAACGAGACTACCTTTTCTCTTCTCTCTTTCATAGATCCATGTTTTTTCAAACCCCTTAACATTCAAAAACCCCAATAGTCTTCAATTTCAGAGCTAATGTTTTGCATGAGGGCTCGAAGATGAACATGCATTGATAGGATTTAATTTTTACTCAAAATTCCCCCCAGGATTACCCTATGCACATGCATTATGGAGGTTAAGGGGAATCCTATGGGATTTTGCACGATGTCCATCTTCCTGGTCTTGAAAATAATTGACAACTTGTTGTAGAACATTAATGATCTGGCTTGGATCAATACCAACAACTAAAAAACTCCCATCCCACCATCCTCAATCACCCAGAGAGAATGAGCCACCATGCATGCACCTCGTGGAGGTCAAGGGGTTGAAACTCCACTGGGATCCTACACGATATCCATCCACTCGTCTTGTAGACAATCAAATTCTTGTTTCACTTTCCTATCGACTCTGCTTGGTGCTTCATTTTGGCTTTGCAATGATATGCCTTTCTCTTCTCTACTCCGTTGGGAGACCTTTTCTCTATTCTCCCATCACATTGAATGCTACAATGAATGAAAACATGACATGCCAATATATTTTTTATTTTTCCCTCATGTTCACAACGATTGTGCTTTTTCAAGCACACTTACTCATGTCCCCAATTGCAAACACTTCCATTGTGCTATGCCAACTCTTGCACGACTTCAATCCCAATCAAATTTGAACCATATAGATTCTTCAATTTATGATCTGGTAGATGTTAAATTCATGTTTTAGTGGTGTTATGGTGGATGGACAAATTAATTTTGATGGGTGATTTAAAATATCACCCTTCTTTTTAAATATTCTTATCAATTCACCACTTCCCAAATTGGCTGAACACTTCTTTGATGAGCTCTTCTAGTCTTTCAACAACTTCTTTCATGTGAGGCATAAACTTATATTCTATATTAAGACACTCAAGAAAAATCTTGGATTAACAATAAAATCCCTTAACTGAGCTCTGATCTATTGTTTTAGCATCCATTATACGATATACTTTGCATTTTATTATTTAAAAAAGATTTTTCTCATTCTACCATATTTTGTTGACGTGAAAGTTGATTATTGTCTACTGTATGTCATCATGACAACGACTCCAACGAGACAACTTTGTAGTTATACACATCAGTTCTGGTTGTCAAATGGCCTCGAAAAACACATAAACACATTATGCAAGAATATCAATGTAGGTTGAGTGAAACTATAGACAAGTTGCAGGAGCCAAACTATAGATATATTGTATGCAGAATGTGCCTTTTAATGCCTAACAAATTAAAATTGCATATAAACCTCAAAGATAACCTCACAAAGATCCAAAATTTAGAGCATTTAAGTACTAATTTAGAGCATCTAAGTACTTGTGGCTACATCTTTTATATATGTGTTTCATCACCAGTTGGTTCACCCTTGGCCAGTCCAAAGTCATAGAGTATCACATTCTAATGTCGTGAAAACAACTAAGTGGCTTGCTATGACACGGTGAAAACAACTAAGTGGCTTTCTATGACATGGGATGGTACATAAATTCTAAAGGTTAAAAGAAAATTGTGTTTGGAAACAAATATCCAACAATCTTATTACAAAACATAATCAACTAAAAAGAAGTTGGGACATGCATAAGTTTCTTGGTAGCCTCTATGGCAACTTTGACCCAAAGAGCCCAAGAAAGAGGTTGAGAGTGATGAATTCCTATAAAATAGAAAAACACACATATTATTTATTTAGAAACTTTTATTAAATATGAAACACATAAATTGTTAAATATGATCATAAATACAACCAACAAAAAAAAAATAGCAAAAATTCATCTTAATTTTAGATCTTTTAAACATTTAGAAGTTTGAATATTTTTTAATTCTCTTGTTACATTTAAAATATCTAGGATTAATATAATTTTATTATAATTCAACCCATTCCAGATGAATGTGAATGAAATGACTCCACATATTTGAAAATGGGTGTTTCTATTAACTTGTACTTTTACATCAAATCAATATCTTACTAATTTCATAAGATTGAGGGTCGTGAAAGTGCCCCCAAATAACTTACCTCAACCTATAAAAACAACAAACCAACCATATTCACAAATCTAGTCTAATTCTTCTTACTAGCTTCATAAAATTGAGGTGATGAAAATGCCCCCAAATAATTTAACTTAACCTATAAAAACAACAAACCAAACATAGTGACAAATCTAGATAAATCTTTTCTTATAAATTATTGGATTTACTAATAGAAAATTATAATTTTTTTGGTCAAACTCATATCTAAAACCCTAAATCAAATAAGCCCCAATCACATAATGGTAAATAAAGTTTTTGAAAATAAACATTAAAAAAAATATCTAGCGTGAGTTGGCGTCCTCAATCTCCCTCGATTCCCAAAATAAAAGCAAGACCCAATCATGAGTTTGATATCCCCAATCTACCTCTAGTCCCAAAATAAAAACAAGTCCCAATTTTGTTGTGAAATTAGCATTTATAATCAGTAGATACCATTACATTAGTTTTGGGGTGGTTTTTGGTAGGTACTAGTAAGTGCACGTGCAGAGTGACTGGGAACGCATCTTTCTAAGGAGGAAAAAAAATAAGGGAGTATAGGTCTGTGAATGTTTATTTATAAACATGATATTTACTATAGATGAAATATAAAATCATTAAAATTTGAGAAAAAATAGAATGCAATTTTTTTAATTAAAATAAAAAATCATTTAAAAATAATTCATGTTCTATTGAATTGGTTAAAAAGTAATATGGCAAAAGTTGGAAAAATATATGAGTAATTTGAAAAAAATCCAAGTCACTTTTCCTCCAAGTGATAAGTCACCTTATGCTTATTTTTTTATAAACGTGAATTTAAATTTTATTTATTTTTATAAATGTGAATTTAAATTTTAAAAGAAACAAAATGTTTTAGTAATTTGATTTAAAAAATATATATATAATAGATTTTTTTTTAATCATAGAAATAATCTAAGAATATATCCATCAGTTAGTAAGTTAGATATATCAAAAACTTGTAACTTAGACAGGGTAGAGGTGTTCCAAAACTCATTTGGGATCCAGGCGTTCCAAAGTCCATCTAGATGGACCTCTATCAACATGTACATACTCTACCTCCTTTTGGATTTGAATTTGTAAGATCCAGGAGGAAACACATGTTCATAACCATTAGACCCACTCAAGCTGTACAAAAAAATACAACAAATTTAAAATATCCCAATTTAAAAAAAAATGTTCCCACAAATATTTTTACTCACATTCTCAGAATAGATTAACCATAACTGCATCCTTGCACACAGGCAGTTCGTAAATGGGAATAGAGAACTCTTGTAGATAACAGTGAGGCTTAGTAGAGGCGCCACATATACGACATATTCATTGAGCCTATTCTAAACGTTTTACTTTTTGGGTGAATTTTTCTGTTTGGTTTTGTCAGAAATTTGATGAGGAATGATTAGATCTACAGAATTGAGTGGCTAAAGTGTCTCAAATATTTTTCAACAGACTGAATCCATTTATATATTCAAAAATACAATTTAAACAACAACAAAAAAGAGATCTTGTCCAATACCAAATTTCGAAAAAAAACAAAAAAGTAAAACTTCTAACCAATTCCTATTCATTGCTACCCACAATTTCTGTCAGGTCAAGGTCAAGGTCAGGCGCTACCAATGCCATCTCTCCACGGATATCATCTTGGACAGAAAGTCTGTACATATCACCCCCTGCCATGACAGAGAACATCACACAGATAGATATTTTTGGAATGCTCTTTTTTAATGGAGTAGGTTAACTCTGAAGTGAAGTGAAAAGACTTCCTTTTTAGTTAAAAAGAATGGACTTTATTTGGTTAGATTTTTAGAGATAGTCTGAGTTTAGTACGATCAAAGTTTAGATTATATTTCAAAATCTTACTTTAAAGGTTTTTCTTCATTTTTAAACCAATCCAAATGATCAAAAAACAAACAGAGTTAAAGGTTTTTCTTCATTTTAAACCAATCCAAATAATCAGAAAACAAATTGATAAAAAAAAACCGTTCGAAAAAATACGTGAAAAATAACTCGAGAGAAGATTGCTCCACTCTTTTTTTTAACCCACTCCTTTTTTAATTACCTGGACAGTCAAGCTGTGTGGAAGTTCATTTCAAATAATTTGGAAAATATATTGAATCCTAGCGCCGCTAAACCCTAATGCAAATCCTGCAATCCATCCAAAAAAACGAACCGCCGGCCGAATGAGCGTCGTGTTTTAACTAAACAAACAAACAATAATAATCATCCGCACAACTTCAGAATTAACTCAAAGTAAATATGAAAGACACGAAAATGGAATATTTGAGAATTCTTTCAAATCCCAGGTTCAATTCTTCCAAATTTCATATTTAGCTCGTAATAAGTTTATTATTTAATTATATTTAATCACATTGAAAACATTTTTATATAAATTTAATTTTTTTAAACCTTTCATATAACAAAATTTAAGTTCTACATAATACATGAAATCAATCTCCAAATAAAATGAATAATTGCGATTGATTAAAAACAATTACAAACCGGAAGAGACATTCACTATCAATTTAGAAACTCTTGCAAATTCACCCAAATCATAGGATAACCAGCTATATTCTCACTTTATTCAATCCAAATTATTTTTAAAACTGGCTACTTCCACAATTGTAAAAAGTTAGAGCCTCTGTTACAGTCCCAGGATCTGAAAACAGTAAGAAGACAATAATTAATTGGAATATAAAATTTAACGAATAATACAATAAATAAAAGGATTACAAAGCTATCAAATAAATCGTTTTACCATATGTTACCACAATTAAGAAGCCAGTGCAGTCAACCCCATAAACATTTTAAAGTTCATAGATATTGCATTCAGTCTTGCCATCGTCAATCTAGAACTTCAAATCCAGACAACCAAACAAAACAGACGAGGTCTCTTTATTGTAGTTTTCGCAAGAGAAAACGAGGAAGTATCCCAGGATTTTTGAATGGCATTCAATTTGCCATAATTAACCTTTCATGATTTTGTGTTGTCATTCAACGGGCGTTTTCAGTTTTCACTTCACATTCAGCGTGGTGTTCTGTACCCTGGGATTATAAAACCTAATATTTTCTAATAAATTTCAATACTATNACCCTTCTTTTTAAATATTCTTATCAATTCACCACTTCCCAAATTGGCTGAACACTTCTTTGATGAGCTCTTCTAGTCTTTCAACAACTTCTTTCATGTGAGGCATAAACTTATATTCTATATTAAGACACTCAAGAAAAATCTTGGATTAACAATAAAATCCCTTAACTGAGCTCTGATCTATTGTTTTAGCATCCATTATACGATATACTTTGCATTTTATTATTTAAAAAAGATTTTTCTCATTCTACCATATTTTGTTGACGTGAAAGTTGATTATTGTCTACTGTATGTCATCATGA
Source organism: Picea glauca (assembly GCA_000966675.3). NCBI lineage: Eukaryota > Viridiplantae > Streptophyta > Pinopsida > Pinales > Pinaceae > Picea > Picea glauca. The sequence continues at coordinate 17,255 of JZKD02S0076511.1, forward strand.
CAACGACTCCAACGAGACAACTTTGTAGTTATACACATCAGTTCTGGTTGTCAAATGGCCTCGAAAAACACATAAACACATTATGCAAGAATATCAATGTAGGTTGAGTGAAACTATAGACAAGTTGCAGGAGCCAAACTATAGATATATTGTATGCAGAATGTGCCTTTTAATGCCTAACAAATTAAAATTGCATATAAACCTCAAAGATAACCTCACAAAGATCCAAAATTTAGAGCATTTAAGTACTAATTTAGAGCATCTAAGTACTTGTGGCTACATCTTTTATATATGTGTTTCATCACCAGTTGGTTCACCCTTGGCCAGTCCAAAGTCATAGAGTATCACATTCTAATGTCGTGAAAACAACTAAGTGGCTTGCTATGACACGGTGAAAACAACTAAGTGGCTTTCTATGACATGGGATGGTACATAAATTCTAAAGGTTAAAAGAAAATTGTGTTTGGAAACAAATATCCAACAATCTTATTACAAAACATAATCAACTAAAAAGAAGTTGGGACATGCATAAGTTTCTTGGTAGCCTCTATGGCAACTTTGACCCAAAGAGCCCAAGAAAGAGGTTGAGAGTGATGAATTCCTATAAAATAGAAAAACACACATATTATTTATTTAGAAACTTTTATTAAATATGAAACACATAAATTGTTAAATATGATCATAAATACAACCAACAAAAAAAAAATAGCAAAAATTCATCTTAATTTTAGATCTTTTAAACATTTAGAAGTTTGAATATTTTTTAATTCTCTTGTTACATTTAAAATATCTAGGATTAATATAATTTTATTATAATTCAACCCATTCCAGATGAATGTGAATGAAATGACTCCACATATTTGAAAATGGGTGTTTCTATTAACTTGTACTTTTACATCAAATCAATATCTTACTAATTTCATAAGATTGAGGGTCGTGAAAGTGCCCCCAAATAACTTACCTCAACCTATAAAAACAACAAACCAACCATATTCACAAATCTAGTCTAATTCTTCTTACTAGCTTCATAAAATTGAGGTGATGAAAATGCCCCAAATAATTTAACTCAACCTATAAAAACAACAAACCAAACATAGTGACAAATCTAGATAAATCTTTTCTTATAAATTATTGGATTTACTAATAGAAAATTATAATTTTTTTTCTTCGTCAAACTCATATCTAAAACCCTAAATCAAATAAGCCCCAATCACATAATGGTAAATAAAGTTTTTGAAAATAAACATTAAAAAAAATATCAAGCGTGAGTTGGCGTCCCCAATCTCCCTCGATTCCCAAAATAAAAGCAAGACCCAATATAAAATCATTAAAATTTGAGAAAAAATAGAATGCAATTTTTTTTAATTAAAATAAAAAATCATTTAAAAATAATTCATGTTCTATTGAATTGGTTAAAAAGTAATATGGCAAAAGTTGGAAAAATCTATGAGTAATTTGAAAAAAATCCAAGTCACTTTTCCTCCAAGTGAGAAGTCACCTTATGCTAATTTTTTTTATAAACGTGAATTTAAATTTTATTTATTTTTATAAATGTGAATTTAAATTTTAAAAGAAACAAAATGTTATTATTGATATGATTTAAAAAATATATATAATAGATTTTGTTTTAATCATAGAAATAATCTAAGAATATATCCATCAGTTAGTAAGTTAGATATATCAAAAACTTGTAACTTAGTCAGGGTAGAGGTGTTCCAAAACTCATTTGGGATCCAGGGTTCCAAAGTTCATCTAGATGGACCTCTATCAACATGTACATACTCTACCTCCTTTTGGATTTGAATTTGTAAGATCCAGGAAGAAACACATGTTCATAACCATTAGACCCACTCAAACTGTACAAAAAAATACAACAAATTTAAAAATATCCCAATTTAAAAAAAAATGTTCCCACAAATATTTTTACTCACATTCTCAGAATAGATTAACCATAACTGCATCCCTGCACACAGGCAGTTCATAAATAGGAATAGATAACTCTTGTAGATAACAGTGAGGCTTAGTAGAGGCGCAATAAGGTTCACATATACGACATATTCATTGAGCCTATTCTAAACGTTTTACTTTTTGGGTGAATTTTTCTGTTTGGTTTTGTCAGAAATTTGATGAGGAATGGTTAGATCTACAGAATTGAGTGGCTAAAGTGTCTTAAATATTTTTCAACAGACTGAATCCATTTATATATTCAAAAATACAATTTAAACAACAACAAAAAAGAGATCTTGTCCAATACCAAATTTCCAAAAAAAACAAAAAGGTAAAACTTCTAACCAATTCCTATTCATTGCTACCCACAATTTCTGTCAGGTCAAGGTCAAGGTCAGGCGCTACCAATGCCATCTCTCCACGGATATCATCTTGGACAGAAAGTCTGTACATATCACCCCCTGCCATGACAGAGAACATCACACAGATAGATATTTTTGGAATGCTCTTTTTTAATGGAGTAGGTTAACTCTGAAGTGAAGTGAAAAGACTTCCTTTTTAGTTAAAAAGAATGGACTTTATTTGGTTAGATTTTTAGAGATAGTCTGAGTTTAGTACGATCAAAGTTTAGATTATATTTCAAAATCTTACTTTAAAGGTTTTTCTTCATTTTTAAACCAATCCAAATGATCAAAAAACAAACAGAGTTAAAGGTTTTTCTTCATTTTAAACCAATCCAAATAATCAGAAAACAAATTGATAAAAAAAAACCGTTCGAAAAAATACGTGAAAAATAACTCGAGAGAAGATTGCTCCACTCTTTTTTTTAACCCACTCCTTTTTTAATTACCTGGACAGTCAAGCTGTGTGGAAGTTCATTTCAAATAATTTGGAAAATATATTGAATCCTAGCGCCGCTAAACCCTAATGCAAATCCTGCAATCCATCCAAAAAAACGAACCGCCGGCCGAATGAGCGTCGTGTTTTAACTAAACAAACAAACAATAATAATCATCCGCACAACTTCAGAATTAACTCAAAGTAAATATGAAAGACACGAAAATGGAATATTTGAGAATTCTTTCAAATCCCAGGTTCAATTCTTCCAAATTTCATATTTAGCTCGTAATAAGTTTATTATTTAATTATATTTAATCACATTGAAAACATTTTTATATAAATTTAATTTTTTTAAACCTTTCATATAACAAAATTTAAGTTCTACATAATACATGAAATCAATCTCCAAATAAAATGAATAATTGCGATTGATTAAAAACAATTACAAACCGGAAGAGACATTCACTATCAATTTAGAAACTCTTGCAAATTCACCCAAATCATAGGATAACCAGCTATATTCTCACTTTATTCAATCCAAATTATTTTTAAAACTGGCTACTTCCACAATTGTAAAAAGTTAGAGCCTCTGTTACAGTCCCAGGATCTGAAAACAGTAAGAAGACAATAATTAATTGGAATATAAAATTTAACGAATAATACAATAAATAAAAGGATTACAAAGCTATCAAATAAATCGTTTTACCATATGTTACCACAATTAAGAAGCCAGTGCAGTCAACCCCATAAACATTTTAAAGTTCATAGATATTGCATTCAGTCTTGCCATCGTCAATCTAGAACTTCAAATCCAGACAACCAAACAAAACAGACGAGGTCTCTTTATTGTAGTTTTCGCAAGAGAAAACGAGGAAGTATCCCAGGATTTTTGAATGGCATTCAATTTGCCATAATTAACCTTTCATGATTTTGTGTTGTCATTCAACGGGCGTTTTCAGTTTTCACTTCACATTCAGCGTGGTGTTCTGTACCCTGGGATTATAAAACCTAATATTTTCTAATAAATTTCAATACTATTATCTTGACCACTAATTAAGTATCCAATCTCCCTTTTCCCTTAATTTTTTTTMAAAAATAATTATCACAACAACATACAACTTGAATGGGCCTAATGATTAAGAATAAGAAGTCATATAGGTAGGGTATGTATATGACAAAAATAATTATCACAAYAACATACAACYTGAATGGGCCTAATGATTAAGAATAAGAAGTCATATAGGTAGGGTATGTATACCCATCATATTTGATGATAGAGCTTACTTATTCAATGATTAAGAATAAGAAGTCATATAGGTAGGGTATGTATACCCATCATATTTGATGATAGAGCTTACTTATTCAAGTATCTTCTATTACTCATGCTGGTTATTAAAATAATTGAATATTGATTATTCCACATTCAAAATTTGTCATCTTTGTGGTTATATTTTATGTTAGGGTCCTACCCTAACCTCCCTACTTTGGGCAACATAATAGTTAGTTGTTGTATGTGGCCATGCTCTTTGAATAAGGCCACCAGATAGTATTAGTTAGTTATTCAATGTAAAGAGACTCCACTTTATAAGGTCTATTAGGTAGTTGGTACCCATTTATGAAGGGACCATAAGTAGTTAGGGTTTTAGCTATGTAAAAGCTATTTTAAAGAGATAGAGTCAATATAATTTGTTAGCTTGTGTTGTGTATTTACAACTCTACTAAGTGGAAGAGACAAGTGAAGAGTGCATTCTTATTTTCATTATTAATACTCAAGGGTTAGGCTTTATAGTTTCTATCTTATTGTCTCTTGTTTTTGGTTAACTTGCAGTTATATTTTCTGTATACCTGGTTGCATTTCATTTTAAATGGTCAAGGAACAACACAAGTGGTATAAGAGCTCTTTCTTGAGCCAACATGCCTCCAAATTTTAGTATATATATTTTTAGGCTAGAGACATGGTTTGACGTCTTTAAATAACAAGTGATCTATCATTTGACAGGTAAAAATCTAACCTTTGCAGTCTACTAGTGAAAGTCCTACATCTTTCCACCTAAGSGGAATTTTCATATTTTGTCACCACAGTAATAATTTGTCTTCTATGGACCCATGGTTCAAACTTGCAACATGACCCACTCCRAAAACCAACAACAAGTCACACTTGATCAGGACCAATCCTCTCAGAGCACATTGCTAGAAGGAATAATGACCACCCTTGCAACTACAGTTCAATAGGTGAAAGAAGTAGTGAMAAAACAAATCGGCCTCTTGTCAKTAGTAGTAGCACATGTGGTTTTTCATGTAAGCGATCCACACATTGACCTAACCAAAGAGGCATTCACATCCTTGGAACTACAAGACACACCCATGTTTTAGAATAATCATTGGACYAGATTCCAAGATCACAATTCATGGCTCCATTTTCCAAAGTTGGAAATGAACAAATTTGATGGGTTAGATCCTTCAGGGTGAGTTACCCAAATGGAACATTGTTTCTCTCTCAGTGGAATTATTGATGGCCTACACAAACTACATGTGGGGGTCTTATATTTGGATGTTGAACGTTGGTAGTAGTGGAAATGGTATAGGACGACTTATAAAGGCTACATTGCATGGACCTAGTTTATGCAAATATTTTCTGCTCATTCTGAACATGACACTCATAATTTGGATTCTTGAAAAAAATACACCAAATAGGTACAATTATGGAATATATCACTGCTTTTGAGAAATTAACTATTTGCACAGCGGGCCAATCTGATTTATTTTTTAAACAATGTTTCATTAGTGGTCTCAAGGATGCAATTAAAGCACATGTCATGATGTAGTGCCTACAAACATGGTTGGAATATTGTGATAGAGACAAAGAAGATGAGATACTAATCAATGCACAAATCAAGAGAACTTTATTCAACACTCGCCCTAACCTCCTGATGGAAACTACTCCCAACCCCTCTAGCTCACAGTCGGTCCGCATTTGCAATTTATCTCTAGAAGAGATGATAAAACATCAAAGCCCCATATCTTTTCTATACTTGTGATGAATGATATTTTAAAGGGAACACATTTATAGAACATAAATTGTTTCAAATGGATGTGTCTCCACATAACTACTGAGAGGAAATTCCAATGGACTCTACACTAGAACAAGCTTTGGAAGATACCACTCCCTCCATGGAAAAAGAACCTCCCTTGAAATATCCTCATGAGGAAACCCATATTTCTCTCCATGCCCTCTCTGGTTTTTCAACGCCACAAACCTTGAAATTAATTGGCTACATCAAGCACCACAAAATTATTGTGTTGATTGACAGTGGTAGCACACACAATTTTATCCATAAGAGAGTGACATAAGACACCCATTGTTATGTACACCCCATCTCTAATTTTAAAATTATAATTGCTAATGGTGGTATGATGAAATGTGTGGGGAGATGTGAAAATGTGAAACTACAAGTGGGAGAGTATCATCTCAAAACTCACATGTTTTCCATTGAAATGGGTGGTTGTGATACAGTTCTTGGGGTAGAATGACTATGCACTTTGGGAACAGTCACCATGAATTTCAAACAATTGTTTATGTGCTTCACACAAGAAGGGAAGAAACATACCCTCAAGGGGATTACCTTTGGATTCCATGAGATTATAACTTCTCATCATATGGAGAAGTTGTTAAAGAAAGGCCACTTGGGTGTTATTGTACAATTCAATGCCATACATGTAGTCGACACCACACAAACATAAATTCACCCAGATTTGCAATTTGTTCTATCTAAGCATCAAAACATATTTGAATTTCCACTAGGTTTACCACCTTCACATGGGGAACATGACCATGGTATTCCACTCATTCTCGATAGTCAACCACCAAATATGTGTCGCTATAGGCACCCTTTTGCACAAAAAAATGAAATTGTATAAAATCATTCAGGAATTGTTGGAGGTAGGAGTTATATGTCGTAGCACTAGACCTTATTCATCACTGATGGCTATGGTATTAAATAAGGAAGTTACTTGGCACATGTGTCTTAATTTCCGAGCTCTTGATAAGTTGACAATCAATGACAAATTTCCTACTTTGGTTATTGATGACCTCTTGGATGAACTCCATGGAGACTAGTTTTTCACAAAATTCGATTCCCGCTCAGGCTATCACCAAATAAGGATGAAAGAGGTAGACATTCATAATAATGTTAGGTTAAAATTGACTCGCTGAAAGAGTCAAAGTTGTTAGGTCAACAATGGTGGTTTCAGACACATGATTTTGGTAGCCCATGGTTTTAGAGCGCATGGATTGCATGTTATAAAATCCTTTTAAAGACTGGTGATAATCCATTTTAAAGTGCCAAGATGTGAGTGTTGAAGGCTTACTTGGAAGAGGCCAAGAGATTGACTCAATTTTTGAAGAACAAAACTAATAGATCTATTAGCTGGTTTTTCCAGTTTTGTTTTTATAGGATAAAATCTTATTGTTTCTACATTCTTGGTTATTTTTTTTTAGTTTTCTTGCATTTGTTATTTTCCTTTCATGTGGTATCATAGAAAGACTAGGCTTGACTCCCTCACAAGAGGGCACATGGACATGGAAACCTAGCTAAGGAAACTTATGGAGAGACAAATTTTGATATCTGTGTTGAGGGCGATTGTGTAAAAGGAGTTTTATTTCTTGAAGGTCGCACATGCTCGAAGAGAGGAAGTTTGTTGAGAAAGAGAGTAGCTCAACCAATTCAGTTTGATTTGGTGGGTGGGTGTGTTGAGATATTTTAGCCGCAAAGAGTATTCTATTTATTATTGAGTCATTAATAATTAGATCAATCCCCTTTTGTGGATTGATCACGTGGGGCATTGTAAATGACCAAATCCCTTTTTGTGGATTGATCAAACCCTAATTATATTATGCAAATTATGAAGCCATCCCCATGCCCAATTAAAGTTGTTTTAACCACTAAGAAGAGAAGTCGGCCCTGCCCAGTGAAGAGACACCTTTTCAACACTTGCCAGCTAGTATAAATAAAGGAGGCTAGCGCCTCATTTGTTCACTCACTCATTCACTCATAAAGTGCACAGTTTGGAGAATAAGGAAGAGAGAGGCGCATTGCTCAATGTTGGATATTCTCTAGTGTTTTGGTTTATTGTATTGGCTATCTATATTAAGAAACTTTTCTTGGGTTTTCTCCCCCATGAGGGTTTCCCATGATAAATGTTGTGTATCTTGTGATTGTGTTTCTCTCAGTGATCCTACCTATGCTATGGTTATCTAG
>JZKD02S0076533.1:0-25298 GCA_000966675.3 Picea glauca
ACTTGTTTGAGAGAACCAACTCTCTGGTTTCTCTAGCACCCACTAGAAGGAAGCACCAACTCCCTGAATATTCCAGCACCAACTGGATGGAAGCACCAACTTCCTAAATGTTCCATCACCAACTGAATGGAAGCACCAACTTCCAGTTACACGGGCTCCAAACTGTATAACAGAGAACACTTGTTCTCCCTAGCACCACCCTGCCACCCTGGTTTTTCTAGTTGCAACCAGATGGAAGCTACAACTTCCTGTGTTCAATCTCCCACTTGAACCTCTGAGGAAAACAGTCCTCCCAAGCACCTCCCAAACTCCCTAAAATATTAATGGCTAAATAAACATTCAACTTTACAGATAACTCAGTTCTTACCAATCTTCCTTTGTTCTGTAAATATGGTCTTCTTGCACACTGTTCTGTTGCTTTTCTCTTCCTCTGTTTTTTCAGCAGGTATGCTCTGCATCAACTCATGCTCTCATTCTTTTCTTCTTCAACTCATTCTGTTATTCTTCTCTACATTTCATCTCACGCTTCACATCTCCAAAATCTCCTTCTGCGCATCCTCTTCTTATCTACTCTTCTGGTTTCATTCTTTTTTGCTTGCACAACGACCAACCCGACACAGTCTATTTCATATTCTTTTTAAACACACGAACATGACGGTTCAACTTCCCAACTCCTTAGGCAAAAAGACGACAACTGTCTAAGCAACTAAAAGGCCAACTGAAACGTTAACTGATTTGCAATCATGAGTCCGTTTTTACTAACAGAATCCAAACTTAGTAGTTAACTATGAGAGAGAACAGTAACCCTCCGATCAATACTTGATCCAATGGCTCAGATCCAATCGGGATTTCACACATCGTGATTTTGGCATTCTTGACATTCATATTTTTTGTTACTTATAAATCTCAATCCCCGAAACTCTGTGAAGAGGTCAGATCAACGGTCCAGATCATTTCTTGATCTGATGGTTCAGTTTCAATTGCGATTTCTCATATCACGAAATCAACATTATGTTCTTTGCCTTTCAAAGTCCTGATTCATGAAACTCCGATAAGGAGTTAAATCAATGGTCCAGATTTGATCTCTATTTAGCGACTGCGATTAAATCGCGAATTCGCATATCGCGATTTCGGGGTTCTTGATGTCAAGTGTTCTTGTCACTTCAAAGTCCCGATCCCCGATACTCCATGAAGAAAATCAATGGTCCAGATTTGATCTCTATTCAACGGCTATGATTAAATCGCGAATTCGCATATCGCGATTTTGGGGTTCTTGATGTCAAGTGTTCTTGTCACCTCAAAGTCCCGATCCCTGATACTCCATGAAGAAAATCAACGGTCCAGATCTCATTCTCGGTTCAATCGCTACGATTGAATCGCAATATCGCATATCGCGAAATCAAGATTCTTGATGTCAAGTGTTCTTGTCACTTCAAAGTCTCGATTCACAAAACTTCGATGAGTTAAATCAACGGTCTAGATCACTTCTTATCTTAACGGCTGTGATTTCATCGTGAATTTTCATATTGTGATTACACCCACTTCTCCTTGCAGTTTAAAGACCGTGTAGGTTCTCTTTGATCCAACGGTGGTCAGACCCTGCGCTCGGATCTGACAGCTGAGATCTGTCTCCCTCTTCAACGATCAGAGATTCTTCTTCAACTTTTCGCTCATTCGCTTCCTTCGATCATTCACCTCTATGAACTTGTCTTCTATTTTCCTGTCATCTTCACTTTTGCCTCTGAACTTGTCTTCTATTTGCCTGTCATCTTCATTGTTGCCATCAATGACAAGCATTCGTTGTCTATTAACTTAATTTGCCAACAATCTATTATGGTTTGAGATTTACAGGTGGCATTCTGAAGCCTAGTTTTTCATGTAAACGACTTCCAAATGAAATGTTTCTTTATTTGTAACCAATTTGGAAATGAAAGGACTCATTGTTTGTATAAAATGTGAAGAGATATGTATGTATTAGGGTTCGAAGAAGTGCAAGGGAGCCTTTTTGTTGCTTCTAAACTCTATTGTAATATTCTGGAGCTGAATTGAATATACATGCAGAAGCTTTTGAAGTCTCTATGAAAAGATTATAATCGTTGTGATATGATTTTTGTCTTCTCTCATCGTATGTATTTCCTATGATTCTTTATTTCCATTTTCACTGTCTTCTATTTAAATTGGATAGTTAAAAGCTCATAATTCTTCTTGTGATGCTCTCAACTTACACAATTTAAACTGTGTGAATTTCCTCTTAACTAATTCATAATTCATTTCAGTAATGCTCTGATGCAGTTATTTGTTTTATCTTCCTTCTTACACCCTGCTTAAACTCATATTCATTACCTCATTTAACCTTTATCCTCTAGAGAGTTCTACTGGACAATCATGGTTTTCATTCAATTTCATAATTTTGACTCCATAGCCCTGAGTGTTCCTCCCCTTATTTGCCAGCAAATGTCATTAAAAACCCCCAAAACAAACTAAATCTAGCCACCGATTGCCAAATATATATCAACTGACACAAGAGAGCCCTCTCTGAGTTGAGCAGGCTAGTGCCCAACTCTAAAGTAGTTTGAAGCAGTTGCCTCTGTCGTTTGTCTATCAGCTAGACAAAATTTATAGAGTGCTAACACCTTCTTCAGTATCGAACTCAATATGTTTCTACACTGATCAACATGATATGTTGGGTCACTTACTCCACCTTGGTACCGAATCTAACTTGCATCAATATTCTACATGACTTCTAGTCTTCTATTGCTTCCTTGTGTGCAACCCACCATATGGTTGGAATATCCTTCAAGACAACATATAATGCCAACAATATTTTATATTCAAGTATCTACAAATCAAACTCCTATATAAAATATTCTATGTTAGTCAAACCATCATACTTGGGTGAATCACATATTTCTGTTCCAATCCAATGCAATGATCAAGTAATGCAGGCACATCCTCTGGTGGATACTTCGTGCATTCTCTGTTGCCAATGTTCCAAACCCTTCTCCAAGTCCGACGCACATGAGAAAATGTTTCTCTAACTTAGTGCAACATTTGTAGTGGGTTTAACAAATTCATCTATTCATGTAATCATATTATACAATTTGTAAATTTTGTTCCCTTTGGTAGGTTCTATGTACCTCTTTCCTTTTTTTGGATCCAATGGTGCAGTAAATTTTAAGTATCCTACCTTAAATATGATCTTCCTCCTATTCATATTAATAATTTCCTAATTGTGAAAGGCCCATTATAAACCCATTATTGTTGGATATGGATCACTGTCATCCATGATTTCAATGACTTTGAAGTCTACTACATTGTGCACCCCATCGATATTCACAAGTATCCCCATCAATCGACCAATTGGTACTATCTTGTTTTGGTTTGCAAAACTTAACTAGATGAGAGACCATATTAACTTGGGCTTCCCCATCATTTCCCATGTTTTCTTTGGTAACACATTTACATTGGATCCCAAATCTAAAATGGCATTGTCCACATCATATTCTCCAATCTATGCACTTAGTATGAACTCTATGTTGGTCCTTTTTTTTTGCAGTACCTAATTCACTACCCTATGTGCGAAAGGAATTTCCCCTTCTTATGTGTAATGATCAATCATTTCACATAATGCATTCAACATAGTTTCATTTTTCATGAATTCTACACAACTTCTCATAAACTCTCTTAGATTACTTACCTTCTCAATCGACGTTTTTTTCATAGTATGATCTCAAACTGAAGGCACGACGACCTTAGGAGGTCCATATGATGTTGAAGCTACCCAATATAGTCCTAGTATATCTATTCTTGTTCTACGGTACATCTCTTTTTCTTGTTGAGGGTCAAATTTTAGCATAGGTCATGTTTATTTCTCAAACCGCCTCCCTCCATTCATCACGTCAACCTCTATTGTATTTCCTCTGCACATGACAACTGCTATTCTAGGTCCTTCATTACATTCCTTGGCTGATATCTTTTGTACGTTATGATTATGGTTCTGGTTCTGATTCCCTCTTTCCTACCACTTCGCAAGTAGTTGATGACAATATTATGCCACATGATCTAGTTCTCTACAATAGGTGTAGGTTGTAAAAGCATTTGGGAAGTCACATGATAAGTTTCCTAGTTGATTACAATTGTAGCATAATATTGGGCCTCTACCTCCTCTGCCAAAAATTCCTCTTCCTTGACCTCTGCTAAATCCTCCTCTATTTCTTGTATTAAATCCTCTCAAATTATTATACTATGGACCACCTCCTTCTATCAAAACATTCTCCTCTTTAATCCTATACATAGTTGAAGTGTTCTCTCTTATCATGTCGAATGTGCGAAAATACTTCTCTTTGTGCCTTACTGACTTGCAAAATTTACAAAATATATTATTTGGCATACTACAGTATTTATGTAGTAATGGACACTCAGTTAGATGATGTCCCCATTTCTTACGTATTTCACAGTATCTTCCCCCTAGTAATGGATTCAGTGTTCCAGGCGCCATATACTACACAAAAGAGGGGAATTCATCCTTATGGTTGCCTTTAGTCCTACACCTGGTACACTATACATGTTTCCGCTTCTCCTTCCCTTTTGAAAACTTATCTAATTGAATGGTCAAGGAGCCTAAATATGTGTAGACTTGTGCGCCCCCACATTCTCTTAGAGAATATGCTTTCAGCTTCATTACAGTCTCCAAGGATTTAGGCTATGATGTAACCTTTTTTTGCACCAACAATCAATGAATGTGTGGCAATAGTCTTGCAATAAAACATTTTCGGTGTTGTTGACCAAGAATCTGTAATGTCAACCTACCCATCACATCTTTAACTATTCGATCGTAGTCCCAAACTGACTCATTCTGCACCTGTTTGATTTCCTTCAACTCTATAATGTACTGCAACTCATATTTTGGTTTCTTGAACTCTTTCAACAATGCTTGTCTAATTTCTGCTAAAGTCCTTGTTTTTCTAGTAGGTGTGGTACTCTATAGTTCCATGTACCAGACTAATGTGCAGCCTCTAAATGTTGTTTCCAACTATGCAATATTTACAACCTCATCCTGGACATTCTTCATAGGCCAAATTGTCACACATACAAATGGATGTTATTCTAGGTCCTCCAACAAAACTCCTTGGAGCTTAGGTAGTCTCATTTTTTTGTCTAACCCTACCATGTCGTTTTGTGTAGTACCTCCCCTCAACGATCCTGGTTGAACCTGAATCGACGCACTACTTCCACTACTATGGATACTGCTACCCTATCTTCCCATGCTAACTATAAGTGATTTTGACAAGTCCTCAAATGTTACTTCTGAACTAAGTGATGCACACGAGGTCATGGAATCGACATAGGATCCAGTCTGAGTAGGACTTAATGGATCTTCTATTATAATATTGAACTGAGAATCCTCTTCTTCTCCTTCTATGTGTGGTATTTCTAGGATCTAGACTATTGCGCAAGGTTCTATCCTCTCTAACTCACTGCATGGATCTCCTTTCTCAACCCTTGTCTTCAACCTCTTGTACCTTCTTCCACTGTGCAATACTCAAAATTTGTCTTGTAGTTATGATACATCTTATTTGTTTCTCTACATCCTTAGTCCTTCCCTTCCTTCTTCGTTTCTTTCTTCATTCTTTCCTACCTTCATACTATCTTTTGGTCATCCCCTAGTTCCCCTATGTGTTTGAAACCCCTTAGGAGTCATATTCCATCGTCATCTCACACTTATCGCAAAACAACATATTTATCCAGGTACCCAATTATTTCATAAACCTTCCATGTGAACCTTTGAATAAATCCCTGTCTGTGACATTATATGACTGGGTACAATCCACTGCAAATTTCTTAATATAAACCCCTAGTATATTGTTCAACAAAAAATTAACTACACGGGAAATCTTATTACATACAAAGTTCAATTGTCTTACCAAATTAGGAGTCTAATTCTGCGGTGTTGTAGTACAATATCTCCCAATATTCTCCAGTAACGTTTCCAACTACTAAGGTAAGATAATCAGAAATTCACCAAGGAAAATCTCATGCAGCTCTGTGTACACATACCTTTGCATGCATTGCTCATTGCTCATTCGATGGTTTATATTCTCTTTCTGGGAAAATTTTCATTCCTTCCTTTCTATCCATTTAGTGATCTCTTTTAGTTGGCCTCCAAAACATTCCCTCAATCATAGATTCTAGGTCCCGACAATGGAACCAGTTGTTGGTGCATAGTCGTAAGACCCCAGGTTCAATTTATTCTACCACCAAACCTTATTAACACTGACCCTTTCGGCATCACCTGCATGCAATTTAAGTCTCACCCGAGGCATCTATTAGGGCTACAAGAACCAAGTTTATGTAGGGATGATGGGATGGGAGGATATCATCATATTCATTCCTACTTATTCACCTTGTGCACAACATTTTTTTTCTCTCTTCCCTTGATTAATTAGTGAAATTTATTTATGCAACACCATTGTGATGTAGATTACAACATAAACTATTCACTGTAACATTCATCATTACTGCACATCAATCATCTAATAAACATATCTAGATCTAGTTACACATAAATACAACATTCATGAACAATCGCATAAAAAGACATTCAGACATAGAATTTAATGTGGTTCACCCAATCCTTGGGCTATGTCCACAACAACTGGCTTCTTTATTATTCTTTGTGAAATCATCTCAATCTTGCACACTACGCTTACAATAGATACAACTTGATATCCCTGCCCAACTTTCCTAGCCTCTCTACAGTGAAATCCTCTCTATGCAAACCCTCCCTACACCTTCAAACATAGACTCCCTCTCATTCTCAATCTATTCTCTCAATCTAAGCCTATTATCAGCTCAACTTTCAGCCTCCTATTTTCTCATCTCCAAAAATAACAATAACCTATTCTCTTACTCTCAACGAACCCCAGTCTTCCCTACCCATTACATATTTATACATGGAATTTAGGGCTCAAAACCATATTCTCTTATCCCAAAAACCCTATGACATCTCATGATGATTCATTACAACTGATGAAAATTCATTGTTCGGGATTTCTTTTCCTACTTTTGCACCTACATGCTACTTTTACATTCTCGACTATTTTTCTTCTTGCTTTTGTGTGTCTATTTGTTTTTACATGCCTGATTGTTGTCCTTCCTACTTTTGTGTGTTCCCTCAAACCTTAGGTCTTTGAACTTCCTATCCAACAATATCAAAGTTGAGTATGTCTTCCTTATTCTATCGGAGTTAGTAATACTTCGGGTTATATATAGATGATCATATAGATCAATTCAACAATAAAGTTTTGTATGTTATTCCATATGTTGATATTTTCTCACTTATGCTTCAGTTCTATAACAATGTCTTTAGACACCACCTCTTCTTGGAATTCATTATTATTCACNCTCAATCGACGTTTTTTTCATAGTATGATCTCAAACTGAAGGCACGACGACCTTAGGAGGTCCATATGATGTTGAAGCTACCCAATATAGTCCTAGTATATCTATTCTTGTTCTACGGTACATCTCTTTTTCTTGTTGAGGGTCAAATTTTAGCATAGGTCATGTTTATTTCTCAAACCGCCTCCCTCCATTCATCACGTCAACCTCTATTGTATTTCCTCTGCACATGACAACTGCTATTCTAGGTCCTTCATTACATTCCTTGGCTGATATCTTTTGTACGTTATGATTATGGTTCTGGTTCTGATTCCCTCTTTCCTACCACTTCGCAAGTAGTTGATGACAATATTATGCCACATGATCTAGTTCTCTACAATAGGTGTAGGTTGTAAAAGCATTTGGGAAGTCACATGATAAGTTTCCTAGTTGATTACAATTGTAGCATAATATTGGGCCTCTACCTCCTCTGCCAAAAATTCCTCTTCCTTGACCTCTGCTAAATCCTCCTCTATTTCTTGTATTAAATCCTCTCAAATTATTATACTATGGACCACCTCCTTCTATCAAAACATTCTCCTCTTTAATCCTATACATAGTTGAAGTGTTCTCTCTTATCATGTCGAATGTGCGAAAATACTTCTCTTTGTGCCTTACTGACTTGCAAAATTTACAAAATATATTATTTGGCATACTACAGTATTTATGTAGTAATGGACACTCAGTTAGATGATGTCCCCATTTCTTACGTATTTCACAGTATCTTCCCCCTAGTAATGGATTCAGTGTTCCAGGCGCCATATACTACACAAAAGAGGGGAATTCATCCTTATGGTTGCCTTTAGTCCTACACCTGGTACACTATACATGTTTCCGCTTCTCCTTCCCTTTTGAAAACTTATCTAATTGAATGGTCAAGGAGCCTAAATATGTGTAGACTTGTGCGCCCCCACATTCTCTTAGAGAATATGCTTTCAGCTTCATTACAGTCTCCAAGGATTTAGGCTATGATGTAACCTTTTTTTGCACCAACAATCAATGAATGTGTGGCAATAGTCTTGCAATAAAACATTTTCGGTGTTGTTGACCAAGAATCTGTAATGTCAACCTACCCATCACATCTTTAACTATTCGATCGTAGTCCCAAACTGACTCATTCTGCACCTGTTTGATTTCCTTCAACTCTATAATGTACTGCAACTCATATTTTGGTTTCTTGAACTCTTTCAACAATGCTTGTCTAATTTCTGCTAAAGTCCTTGTTTTTCTAGTAGGTGTGGTACTCTATAGTTCCATGTACCAGACTAATGTGCAGCCTCTAAATGTTGTTTCCAACTATGCAATATTTACAACCTCATCCTGGACATTCTTCATAGGCCAAATTGTCACACATACAAATGGATGTTATTCTAGGTCCTCCAACAAAACTCCTTGGAGCTTAGGTAGTCTCATTTTTTTGTCTAACCCTACCATGTCGTTTTGTGTAGTACCTCCCCTCAACGATCCTGGTTGAACCTGAATCGACGCACTACTTCCACTACTATGGATACTGCTACCCTATCTTCCCATGCTAACTATAAGTGATTTTGACAAGTCCTCAAATGTTACTTCTGAACTAAGTGATGCACACGAGGTCATGGAATCGACATAGGATCCAGTCTGAGTAGGACTTAATGGATCTTCTATTATAATATTGAACTGAGAATCCTCTTCTTCTCCTTCTATGTGTGGTATTTCTAGGATCTAGACTATTGCGCAAGGTTCTATCCTCTCTAACTCACTGCATGGATCTCCTTTCTCAACCCTTGTCTTCAACCTCTTGTACCTTCTTCCACTGTGCAATACTCAAAATTTGTCTTGTAGTTATGATACATCTTATTTGTTTCTCTACATCCTTAGTCCTTCCCTTCCTTCTTCGTTTCTTTCTTCATTCTTTCCTACCTTCATACTATCTTTTGGTCATCCCCTAGTTCCCCTATGTGTTTGAAACCCCTTAGGAGTCATATTCCATCGTCATCTCACACTTATCGCAAAACAACATATTTATCCAGGTACCCAATTATTTCATAAACCTTCCATGTGAACCTTTGAATAAATCCCTGTCTGTGACATTATATGACTGGGTACAATCCACTGCAAATTTCTTAATATAAACCCCTAGTATATTGTTCAACAAAAAATTAACTACACGGGAAATCTTATTACATACAAAGTTCAATTGTCTTACCAAATTAGGAGTCTAATTCTGCGGTGTTGTAGTACAATATCTCCCAATATTCTCCAGTAACGTTTCCAACTACTAAGGTAAGATAATCAGAAATTCACCAAGGAAAATCTCATGCAGCTCTGTGTACACATACCTTTGCATGCATTGCTCATTGCTCATTCGATGGTTTATATTCTCTTTCTGGGAAAATTTTCATTCCTTCCTTTCTATCCATTTAGTGATCTCTTTTAGTTGGCCTCCAAAACATTCCCTCAATCATAGATTCTAGGTCCCGACAATGGAACCAGTTGTTGGTGCATAGTCGTAAGACCCCAGGTTCAATTTATTCTACCACCAAACCTTATTAACACTGACCCTTTCGGCATCACCTGCATGCAATTTAAGTCTCACCCGAGGCATCTATTAGGGCTACAAGAACCAAGTTTATGTAGGGATGATGGGATGGGAGGATATCATCATATTCATTCCTACTTATTCACCTTGTGCACAACATTTTTTTTCTCTCTTCCCTTGATTAATTAGTGAAATTTATTTATGCAACACCATTGTGATGTAGATTACAACATAAACTATTCACTGTAACATTCATCATTACTGCACATCAATCATCTAATAAACATATCTAGATCTAGTTACACATAAATACAACATTCATGAACAATCGCATAAAAAGACATTCAGACATAGAATTTAATGTGGTTCACCCAATCCTTGGGCTATGTCCACAACAACTGGCTTCTTTATTATTCTTTGTGAAATCATCTCAATCTTGCACACTACGCTTACAATAGATACAACTTGATATCCCTGCCCAACTTTCCTAGCCTCTCTACAGTGAAATCCTCTCTATGCAAACCCTCCCTACACCTTCAAACATAGACTCCCTCTCATTCTCAATCTATTCTCTCAATCTAAGCCTATTATCAGCTCAACTTTCAGCCTCCTATTTTCTCATCTCCAAAAATAACAATAACCTATTCTCTTACTCTCAACGAACCCCAGTCTTCCCTACCCATTACATATTTATACATGGAATTTAGGGCTCAAAACCATATTCTCTTATCCCAAAAACCCTATGATATCTCATGATGATTCATTACAACTGATGACAACTCATTGTTCGGGAGTTCTTTTCCTACTTTTGCACCTACATGCTACTTTTACATTCTCGACTATTTTTCTTCTTGCTTTTGTGTGTCTATTTGTTTTTACATGCCTAATTGTTGTCCTTCCTACTTTTGTGTGTGCCCTCAAACCTTAGGTCTTTGAACTTCCTATCCAACAATATCAAAGTTGAGTATGTCTTCCTTATTGTATCGGAGTTAGTAATACTTCGGGTTATATATAGATGATCATATAGATCAATTCAGCAATAAAGTTTTGTATGTTATTCCATATGTTGATATTTTCTCACTTATGATTCAGTTCTATAACAATGTCTTTAGACACCACCTCTTCTTGGAATTCATTATTATTCACTTATGCAATTATCCATTTCTCCAACACTTGGTTGAATTTCATATGAATTATCTCTATGTGGAATTTCAAATGACTATTGTCTCTCTTCTCCATAAGTATACCAATGAATTTCTAGAGTGTAACCACCAAATCCTCTTCCTCACCCTTTGAATCCAATCTAACCTATACCTTGACCTCTACCTATTACATTATAATTATCATTTTCTTCCGAGACAAAGGACTGGAAAGATGTTTATTTATATTTAAGTATCTAGAATTCACCACTTATAAAGAAGTGGGACATCAATTTTCATTGTTTTGGAATGTGACCTCCTATCTTGACTTAATGGCCATCATGGTTTTTTTCTTAAAAATGGTCCCCTTGTGGGGATTCCCTAACCCATGAAGGGAGAACATGTCACATGATTAAATCAAACCCTAGTAGGGGAAATAATAACACCTCACTTTCATCGACCTAACAATCCCACTTTAACATTATTTATTTTCTTAGTGTTTTCATAATTTGCATCTTCCACCTTCTATGTGTAATTTGTGCCTCTACCAACACACCTACCTCATTCTTTGTCAAAATATATCCTATTGTCATTATGTACTAACTTATCCTCTACCATTAGTGATAATTAATATGCCTTTTCTACTAAATAAATTTCTTAAAAGTGGATTTCATATTGAATTGGAAACTTTAAACCATTCAAGTTCCTTGAAATGCATTGGCCTTAATATTTGTCATGTCTAGCCCAATTGAAATTTTGTGGAATTATTGTGTACTCTTGTACACTCTTCTCCTTTTATATGAGGTTTTGCAATTATTTAAATATATATTTTTTTCTAATAATCAAGTAAGAATTATTCTTAACTTTCCAACCATCTTACTCTAACTCTAAATATTCTCTTTTCACTTTCAAATTCGCTTTCATTTCACAAAATCCTACCATATTATATTGTGTCCATTTATCTTGGTACTTATTAACTTAATTATTTGAATCTTCCTTCATAGAAAAAAAAAAAAACATTTCTTGTTGTCATTCTCTCACTTTTAAAGATTTGTTGGTTCCCTACAACATATCAATATTCATCTTCTTGTTGTTGCCCTTATCCACTCTTTTCAACCTTTATGATTTCTTTATGTTCTCCAATTCCTTTTTCCTTCTTCATAGTGCTTGGAATTATTTGTTCATTAACATTCTTCCTTCTCTTCTCACCATACCTTATGTCTACAACTTTATTCATCTTCTATGATTCTTCTTCTCACCCAATTCACCTTCTATATATTCTAAAGCTAGCTATGAAGCCAATGGCATAGACTAAGGTGAAATGAACCTACTCAATTAATGTTCCCTCGGACATTGTATTCAATGATCTATAACATACATGGCATTGAGTAATATTTTTCTACTAGAACACAATGATCATCGAACATTGATATAAAAAATAAAAAAATCATGCATGTCAGGGAGTAAATCTACTCATTCTCGTTACTCATTTTAACAATACACATGCAAATTATAGTCATGCACCTTACCACTCTACTAAGAATTTATAACCTACTCTTAATAAAATTACTAACTCTAATGACTAGATAACCTAATACTTGTGGTTTCCATCATATTTATTGTTATTTAGCTAATCCTTTTGATTCAATTATGACTATTGATCTTCCTCCATGTCACTTCAAATTTATATTTCATTTATTTATCTTCACTTCAAATTTATATTTCATTTATTTATCTTCCTAAAACATCATATATTTGTGCTTGCCTACTTTATTTTCCCTCATGTGACCTTTTATATTCCTTTGGTGCACTCATTGTCATGTTTATTAATCATGATTGTCATGCATAGCTTCATGATGAACTCTTTCTTATGCCATTTTGTATGCTCGACCTTATCTAACATGTGATATTTTCATATGAACTTGAACTACATGTCAAACTTTCCTCTTTTCATTTCCATGTGTCAACTCTTATTATGTTGTTTTCCTTTCATTCGTCATGCTTTCCTCCCTTATGCTTTCTTGATGCACCAACATAATTATAAGGTTCATGAATTCTCTTGCATTAAAGGTGGCATTAAATATAGGAGAATAGGAGGATGAAATTTTATATGATGCTATACCCATAGACACTTGCCACTTATTGTTGGGAAGGCCATGAAAGTATGATATGAAAGTGATACACAATGGAAGGAAGAACACCTACACCATCTCCAACATTGAGAAGAAGTTTCAATTATCACAAATTTTAAAAATAAATGACCAAAGGAAGTGTTGTTATTGTTTGTGAAATTTTTTTATAATCACAATTAATAAGAAAAATGAATGTTACATTGTATTACCAACGAAATTACTAATAAAAATGAATGTTACATTGTATTACTAATGAAATTGACACAATGCACAAAATTGTAGGCTATCGAAAAAGAGAAAAAGATGTTGTAAGAGTATAGTGATAGTGCATATATTTTATAGAGAGATTAATTCCAAAGAGGAGGATATAATAAGATATATACTTTAATTCTAGGCTTAGTCTTGTCACATCAAGTAGCATATAATATGAGTCCAGTGAATAATGTGGTGTTGAATCGATAGGTTGAAGACTTGAAGTCAAAAGGTTTTATTCCCATAGAAGGATGGATCATAGAAGATGTATACAAAATATGGAGCACTAAATAAGATCAAATTTACATTCATATTCCCATTCCTAAGGATGGATGATCTAATGGATAGTTTTTGTGGTTCATGATACTTTCTAACGCAGACCCCCTACCCTCGGGCCGAGATCCTCATAGGATCTTCACTAAAACCACGTCAAGGGTTAATCAAATCCTTTGTTTGAGCCATGAAGGACTTCGGGTTTCAGGAGTTGGAGAGTCCGGATATATCCCCACAGCTCTTGACAAATGCTAAAATGCGAATTGTCAATGAGGGTTGACCGCTCCAACACACACCACCTGTTGCCACTAAATTTGGCTTTTCGGGACTTGAGCGAACAACCCAACAATCATTCCTCTTGTCTTATGATTCCCCGAATTCGAAATGTTGGAATGTCGAAATGGACTCAACGTGCCAAGGAATGCGATATTGATGGCCTTTCGGGACTCCGCATACTAGGAGTTCGCGATTCTCAATCCCAACTCACTTGCCGTACGTATTCCCGAATTCTGAAATAGCGACCCTTTTTCCGGATTTCGAGTACCGGGGGTTAGAAACTCTCGGTTCCAAAAATCACTTGTCTCCTCTACTTCCCGAACCCAAAAATGCCGAAATGTCAGGATTCCATTCCAAAGACACTTCACATTATGCAACTTCGTGGTTTTTCAGTGCAAAGCGCCTCGGCTCCTTGTCATCAAGGGTTCCTAAATGCCAAACCCCGAAATTCCGAATGTCGATGTTTCTCACTAAAGGCACTCCGCATTTCACGAATTTGGGGGTTTCAATGCCAAGAGTCATGATTCCTTGTCATCGGAATTTCCGGTATGCCAAACCCCGAATTATCGAAATTCCAAAATTTCCCACCTGATAATCCTTTTCGCGATCTGAGAATTTGCATGACCAAGGATTTTGGTCTGCACTCCAAACCTGCGAATCTCGAATCCCCAAAATGATCTGACAGCTCAACAGATCACGATCAACGGTCCACGTTGATTCTTGATGTCAAGGTGGTGGATTCACCCAACTCCTAACCACCTTACAGCTCCTCTGGATCCTACGGTCCTCGCAACTTCACAAACTCTCCACGGAGAATTATGACCATTAGATGCACTCTTCAATGACTTCTTTCCAAAGGAATCAATGTTCTCCCTCAGAACTTAACTTCTATGAGACGATTTCGATCTCTGTCTCCCTTTGAAAACTTCAAAGGCGTTATCACTCCCTAGCTTCCACTTGCAAACTCAAGCCTCCTAAAAGAGTCCTACTCGCACTCCTTGTGGAAAATCTTCAAATAACCTTTGGCTATTTGAGTCTCCAAGCATGTGCACTCAATGAAACAGTGTTCCTTCAACCTTCCTTCTGGATTTATAAAATCCAAGGCTTCAATTGGCCTGCACACACCTTGGGCAGCTCTGTGCTTCACCTGCAATTTAGCTGGTATGAGAACAACGATATCTCTCCTGAGCTTTCTGAGATGAAACTCAGACCCTCTTCAACGCACACCTTGTGGACGTTCACTCCACTCCTTGTAGGAATTCTCAGGAAGAGAAACAATTGAAACTCATTCTTCTCCTCTCTTAGAATTCATACGCTCAACATGAAATCATACACATAACACAACATTGAAAGCAAATGCATAACAGAGAAACAAATCAACTGTAAACATACCATTCAACAAATGTAAATGATAAGAATCATAACACCATGAAAGTTGAGTCAAAGCTTCATATATTAACTCAAGTGCTCCTATACATGGGTTCTTCTCTACAACTCTCTGCTACAACTCTACAGCTTATGAATTCTGAATGATCATAAAATTACAATGATACAAGGGTGAGGGTGTCTATATCCATTTTCCCTCCTAAGCTTCTAAATTGTCTAATCTATTAAATTAAATCTACCTACTTTACATTTATTACACATAAATGCCTTTACATACTACAGATGAGAGCAATGCTCAAGATATGTTTACAACATCTAGACATAAGTGTAAGTACGCCTTTTCCTAGCTATTACATTAATGCTTCAAAATTCAAAATTTAAAACATTTTCATAAAAACATGCTCCTTTTTCCCATCTACGTGTCCAGTTGTTCCTTTGGCTAGGCGCGTGCTTTGGCTTTGTACAATGCTCCTGCATCATACTCCCTCGCTTGAAAATTTTCATGAACTCCTGTTCATGAGCTCTTGCATGGTCTGTCCATGATTATGAATTTTTGCTTGATCCTCCCAACTGGCATCTTCGACTGGATGTCCCTTCCATTTGACCAAGTATTCAAAATACTCTTTTCTCCTGGTCTTTTTGCTAACCCTCTTGTCAATTATGCTTTCCATCTGAAACTTTTCAGCTACAGGCATTTGTTTTTTCCATTGAACCTCTTTTTGTTCCTCCTCTACTTCTGCTTCTTCAACTCTATAAGGGTACAAATCCACAACATTGAATATCGGTGATATTCCGACTCTATCAGGTAATTCAATCTCATATGTGTTTGCCCCAAATTTCCTTATGACCTTGCATGGTCCAATCTTTTTCATCTTCAGCTTATTATATGTTCCCCTTGGGAACCTTTCCTTCCTCAAATGCGCAAGAACCAGATCACCAACTTCGAATTGAAGTTCTCGCCTATGTTGATTTGCTCTCCTCTTGTATTCTTGACTTGAACTCTGCAATCACTCCTTAACTCAGCTATGAGGATCCTTCATTCCTTCTGCAAAGTCCTTTGCACTAGCACTCCTGAATTCATTTTGTTCTAAATCATTCAATTAAGAAACTCCTCTTGGCTGCATTCCATATACAAACTGGAATGGACTCTGCCTTGTGCTTCTATTGAGTGAGTCATTGTAAGTGAATTCTGCCTATGGCAAGATGTGATCCCACTAACTATGGTGTTCAGTCACTAAGCTCCTCAACAAATCTTCCAAGCTCTTGTTTATGACCTTTGTCTGTCCATCCATCTGAGAATGATCTGTTGAGATAAAAGACAAATTTGTCCCTAAGTTCCTCCATAAGGTCCTCCAAAAATTCCCTATGAACTTGGTATCTCGATCAGAAATGATACTCTTTGGCAAGCTGTGAAGTCCGATGACTTCCTTGAAAAATAGGTTCGCAATATGAGTTACGTCACTGGTTTTCTGGCATGGTATGAAATGCGCCATTTTTGAAAATCTGTCAACTACCACAAAGATCGAATCATATCCTCTCTGTGTCCTTGGCAGTCCTAATACAAAATCCATCCTCACTGCGTCCCATGACCTTTCAGGTATGGGCAATGGTTGGTATAACCCTGTGTTCTGCCTTTTTCCTTTCGTGTGCTGGCAAATTCTGCACCTATCCACAAATTTATTAACATTTGTCCTCATCCCTGGCCAAAAATATGAGCCATTCAACTTTGAGAACGTCTTGTCATGACTGAAATGTTTGGCCAATCCTCCACTATGTTTTTCCTTCAGCAAATTCTCCCTCATGGAGCCTTTCGGAATACATAGCTGATTTCCCCTGAACAATAATCCATCCTAGATCATGTATTCAGTCCATTGGCTTCTTTCTCTGAGAATTGGATTCTCAGATGCCTCATATGCCTCTTTGAAATCTAGATCATCCTTGTACATTACTTTAAGGTTATCAAAACCTAAAGTCTTGACTCTGAATTTGTGCATAAGCAAACATTTCATGCTCAAAGCATCGACAACTTTGTTAGTAGCTCCAAAAATATGCTTAATCACAAAAGTAAAATTCTGCATGAATTCAACCCATTTAGCATGTTTTTGGTTCAACTTCTCCTGTCGAGTCACAAATTGCAAAGCATGATTATCGTTGTACAAAACAAACTCCTTGGGAACCAAACAATGTCTCCATTTCTTCAATGCTTGTATGACGGCATAGAATTCCATTTCATATGTGTAGTACTTAACCTTCACTTCATTCATTTTTTCACTGAAATATGTGATTGGCCTATCGTCTTGGCTCAAGACCGCTCCAATTGCAAATCCACTCGTGTCACACCTGACCTGGAATGTCTTGTTGAAATCTGACAAAACCAGAATTGGTTGCTTAGTGATCTTCTTCTTCAGCAGGTTGAAACTCTTGTCTGCTTCCTCCGTCCAATGAAAAGATTTATGTCTTTTCTTCACTGTATCCATCATCGGTGCGCTAATTCCACTGAAGTTTCAGATGAATTTCCTGTATAAGCTAGCCAAACCATGGAAGCTTCATACTTCAAATATACTCTTCGGCGATGGCCAATCCTTAATCACCTTTATCTTTTCCAGATCCATTTTTAGCTCATTTGCAGAGATAAAAAAACCCAAATAAATGAGTTATGTTCTCATCAATGACGATTTCTTCACATTGATCAACAATTTCTCTTACTGTAATCTTCTCATTACTGCAGTTAAATGATTTAAGTGTTCTTCTTCTATCTTGCTGAAAATTAATATATCATCAAGATATACAATGACGAATTTCCCAATGAAATCCTTCAGGACTTCATTCATCAACCTCATGAAAGTACTGGGCACATTCGTTAAGCCAAATGGCATGACAAGCCATTCATATGGACCCTCATTCATCTTGAATGTTGTCTTCCATTCATCACCTTTTCTCATTCGAATTTGATGATATCTGCTTTTCAAATCAATCTTTGAAAAAAAAAATCTCCATTCAAGCAATCCATCAAGTCGTCTATCCTTGGTAATGGAAATCTGTATCTAATGGTAATCTTATTGATTTTCCTTGAGTCTGTACACATTATCTAGCCTCTGTCTTTATTTAGGCTAAGCACTATTAGAACAACGCATGGACTCAATCTTTCTTGAATCAATCCTTTGTCAATTGAATCCTAGACTTGTCTCTTAACTTCTTCATTTATTGAATCAATCCTTTGTCAATTAAATCCTAGACTTGTCTCTTAACTTCTTATTCTCGACATTTCTCTTTCCTCTGCTGGATCAAGTATTTGCCTGTCTCTTCTTCTTGGTGGCATGGCTATAAAAT
This sequence comes from Picea glauca, assembly GCA_000966675.3. Classification (NCBI taxonomy): domain Eukaryota; kingdom Viridiplantae; phylum Streptophyta; class Pinopsida; order Pinales; family Pinaceae; genus Picea; species Picea glauca. The sequence continues at coordinate 18,750 of JZKD02S0076533.1, forward strand.
TTTCTCCCTTTTCTCTACTACAGAAAAAAAATAAATTGTTCTAGGCTTTGATACCACTTTGATGTAGACGCCCTGCCCTTGGGCCAAGATTTGCACAGGATCTTCACTAAAACCACGCCAAGGGTTAATCAAACCCTTTGTTTGAGCCACGAAGGACTTCAGGTTTCGAGAGTTGGAGAGTCCCGATATATCCCCACAACTCTTGACAAATGCCGAAATGAGAATTATCAACGAGGGTTGACCGCTCCAATGCACACCACCTGTTGCCACTAAATTTGGCTTTTCGAGACTTGAGTGAATGCCCCAACAATTGTTCCTCTTGCCTTATGATTCCCTGAATTCTGAAATGTCGGAATGCCGAAATGGGCTCAACGTCCCAAGGAATGTGAGATCGATGGCCTTTCGGGACTCCACGTACCGAGAGTTCACGATTCTTGATCCCAACTCACTTGCCACACCTATTCCCGAATATCGAAATAGCGACCCTTTTTCGGGATTTTGATTACTGGGGGTTACAAACTCTCAGTTCCAAAAATCACTTGTCTCCTCTACTTCCCGGACCCCAAAATGCCGAAATGTCAGGATTCCATTCCAAAGACACTTTGCATTTCGTGACTTTGGGGTTTTTCAGTGCAAAGCACCCCGGCTCTTTGTCATCAAGGGTTCTGAAATGCCAAACCCTGAAATGTCGAAATGCCTATGTTTCTCACTAAAGGCACTTCATGTTTCGAGGCTTTGGTGGTTTCAATGCCAAGAGTCTCTATTCCTTGTCATCGGAATTTATGGTATGCCGAACCCTGAATTACCGAAATTCCAAAATTTCACACCTGATAATCCTTTTCGTGATCTGAGAATTTGCATGACCAAGGATTTTGGCCTGCACTCCAAACTTGCGAATCCCGAATCCCCGAAATGATCTGATGACTCAACAGACCATGAGAAATGGTCCACGTTGATTCTTGATGTCAGGGTGGCGGATTCACCCAACTCCTAACCACCTTACAACTCCTATGGATCCTATGGTTCTCGCGACTTCTCGAACTCTCCACGGAGAATTCTGACCACCAGATGCACTCTTCAATGACTTATGTCCAAACGACTAAATGTTCTCCCTCAGAAATTAACTTCTATGAGACGATTTCGATCTCCATCTCCCTTTGAACACTTCAAAGGCGTTATCTCTCTTGAGCTTCCACTTGCAAACTCAAGCCTCCTAAAATATCCCTGCTCGCACTCCTTGCGGAAAATCTTCAAATAACCTCTGGTTATTTGAGTCTCCAACCCTGTGCACTCTTTCAAACAGTGGTCCTTCAACCTTCCTTCTGGATTTATAAAATCCAAGGCTTCAATTGGCTTTCGCACACCTTGCATGACTCTGTGCTTCACCTGCACTTCAACTGGTATGAGAACAACGATATCTCTCCTAAGCTTTCTGATATGAAACTCTAACCCTTTTCAAGGCACACCTTGCAGACGTTCACTGCACTCCTTGCAGGAATTCTCAGGAAGAGAAATAATTGAAACTCATTCTTCTCCTCTCTCAGACTTCATACGCTCAACATGAAATCATACACATAACACAACATTGAAAGAAAATGCATAACAAAGAAACAAATCAACTATAAACATACCATTCAACAAATGTAAACAGTAATCATCATAAAACCATGAAAGTTGAGTCAAAGATTCATATATTGACTCAAGTGCTCCTATACATGGGTTCTTCTCTACAGCTCTCTGCTACAGCTCTACAGCTTATGAATCCTGAATGATCATAAAATTACAATGATACAAGGGTGAGGGTGTCTATATCCGTTTTCCCTCCTACGCTTCTAAATTGTCTAATCTATTAAATTAAATATACCTACTTTACATTCATTACACATAAATTCCTTTACATACTACAGATGAGAGCAACGCTCAAGATCTATTTACAACATCTAGACATAAGTGTAAGTACTCATTTTCCTAGCTATTACATTAATGCTTCAAATTTAAAAATTTAAAACGTTTTCATAAAAACGTGCTCCTTTTTCCCATCTACGCGTCCAGTTGTTCCTTTGGCTAGGTGCATGCTTTGGCTTTGTACGATGCTCCTACATCACTTTCGAAGATTGACCCAAAGAGTGAATATCCCTAGATAGTTTGTGTGGTTCATGATACTTTCGAAGATTGATCTCAAGAGTGAATATCCATAGATTTAGATTAGAGGAGATAATTTGAAGATCAAATTCAAAGCCAATGATGGTTTATATGAGTTCTTGGTTATGTTGTTTTCATTGACCAATTCACCCATTAATTTCATGAGAATGATGAAATAATTTCTAAGGCTTTATATTGGTAAGTTTGTAGTTTCTTATTTAGACAATATTTTTATATTCTGTAAGAATAGAGAATACAATTTCCAACATTTGAAGTTTATGTTTCAGTCATTAAGGAAAGAGGATTTTTGCATTAACTTGAAGAAGTGAGAGAATATCTCTTCAAACATGAATTAGCATGCCCTAGTTTTATGATTCCCAAGGGTTGTGCACGGACCCTAAAAAAGTGGAGGTGATTATAGAATGACATATTATGGCACATAATGCCACAAAGGTGAGAATTTTTCATGACATTCCTAATTTTTATATGAAGTTCATTATAGGACTTCACAAAACATGACCATTGATTATGGAGTGAATGCAAGTGAAATAATTTCATTGAAGAATGATAACATAGAAACAAATTGAATTTTGAAGAAGGTGATCATTGAGGAATTAATATTGGAATTGTTAGATTTTGGTAATTGTTCCAAGTTTATTATGATGTAAGCATAATGGCTATTGGTGCAATATTGTGTCAAGAAGGGAGGATAATAAAATAATTCTTTGAGAAGTTGAATGGAGGGTGAAAGAAGTGTTCTTTTTGTGCTATTATGCAAAGCCTAAAGAATCAAAGGAGATGAGATACTTGTTGAAAGAGTTAATTTTATACATAGACCATCACGTGATAAATTTTATTAATGCTCACACAAAGTTGAATTGACAACATGTAAGGTTCATTGTGTGCATTAATGGATGACTCCTAGATGTGTAGGGACACCATATTTTGTGGTTTTAGGAGGAAGGATTCCATATTGGTGTTAGAGAGAATCCTTAGATAACTTGCAACTATTTCTACCTAGCCTACTTTGATTTTAGAGTGAGAAGTGTAGACTACTTTCTCTTACACTACGTTCTTTTCTAATTTATTGGTTAGCAAAGAAGAAATCACTGTGTTCCTAGCGTGCTTAGACATTTTTCCATTACTCCTAAAACTCATAATGATAATAAATTGTAGAGATTACTCAATGTCCTAAGATCCAAACCGACTAGGTGAATATCTACTATTGTTGTTGCTAGTGGTGTGGATAAGTGTAGATAACTTAAATGTAGAGATAAACCAAACAAGCAAGTTAGAAAAGGGGAATTTTTATGATGTTGAAGCTACAAACATCCGATGTGGATATGGACAATCAAAAGATTTAAATACATGTGTTTTTGTTGTTGTTTTTAGTTGGTGTGGTGTGGCTTCAAAGAGAAAACATGTCCAGGAGCTTGTGCTTTTTCTTTTTCTTTATCTAAAGGTGAGAAGTAGAAGGAAATTAAATGGGATTAGTTTTTGTATTAAATAGGAAAGGGAAAGGGAAGGGGAAGGGAAAGATTGACGTGTATGTTAAAAATAAATAAGAATAAGAATAAATAGATTATATGCCTTTTTTTCTTGAGAAAATACTTAACCAAACTGATGATGAGGTGGACATCTCCCACTCTTTTTTCTTCTTTAATAATTATCCAAGAGGCATTAATGGAGTATCGTGCAATAAAATCACTCTTGTGCATCCATATGCGAAGCTAGACATGGAACCTATTGTTGGAATCCCTACATACTTTTTCTATTCAAACAAGAAATTGCATTTTTTGTAGCTTCCTTCACCTTGATCTTATGAACATTATTGTTTTGAGATGATTACTGGATTAGCAAATATGTTCATTATTTTTTTATTATTGCATTTTCGTTTTGTTTTATATTTGATTCATGACTGAAAGCATGAATCAAACATGAAAACCTAGATTGGTGTTATATTTTCTTTAAAAGGCATTCTTTAAAAGGTTAGCATGCTTGTATCAAATCCAAACCCAATGTTGGAATGACCTATTTTCGATATTTTTTTATTTTTTTTTAATATAGTTATTGTATGGTTCGATGGTTTGTATTCAATTTATTAAGAGCCTTTTGATATTTTTGATAAACCCCTTACAAATTCAATAGTCATGTTAGTAGTCATGACAATAATTGTGCACCTTTTGTACTCATGTCCTTACCTCACCTTGCTAGCACAACGCATTAACAAGCCATTCATTGCGTTCACAAGGTTTTGGTACTCTGTATAACTGGTTCTCATTACATGGAATGGTAAAGCATCTACGATCAAACCCTCGGTGTATGATCCCACTACCTTTCATATGATAACACACAGGTTTTGTGATGGTCGTTTCACCATTATCCATTTTATTTTGTTCCTATCGCTCCCACTATTCAAACGTAAAACTATTTTGAGTTATCCCTGTTACATTCTAGTCACATTTGCCATGGATCATGCCATTCGCTTGGAGACAAATGGCTGCCAGACATTACTCTCTCATGATGATGCAATCGAAGACTAAAAAATCCAATGCTGGGATGTCTTCCTGAAAAGATTTGAAGGCTATAACCTTCAGGTGGCACAGACTTTTGCGCAAACCTTCGATGGTTGCCGAGCGAAAATTGGGGACACACAGTTAGAGCTAACTAAGGGGTTTATGACTGAATCCATAGGGCTTCCATTCACTAGTGAGAAATGGTTCAAAAAATCAGGAATTGAAGGAGTACCATGGAGCCTCTTCATAATGTCTCGTAAAATCAACCGTTGTGAAAAAGGTATTCCCATTTCCATGGTTAAACCTAGGTGGCATAGCCTGTTGTTGATTCTCAAACAATTCTTGACCTATGAGGGTTGATATGCATTAGTCTTCCTCTATCATATTCAATTACTCATGCATTTCATTTGTTTTGAATTAAGCATGCCATTTTATTTGCTGAGGAGTCTCTATAAAATGTTCAAAAGATATAAGCGACAACATGTTGATTCAAGTCTTTTCCATCACGAATTGATTAAGATCCTTTTGATTTATCACTTGTCAATTGTGGGTGACTGTTGGGATAAGTTTTTGGTAAGGAATGGTTTTTCCATGACTGTTCCTATAGTAAACCTTAGACTTAACGAGCCATTGATTAAAAACCACCCATATTTTTCAATTGATGCACCAGACTCTACCAACAGAAACCCTATAGATGTCAGGATACTGAGTAAGTCTTCACCTACATGATTTTCTGAGCAAGGGAATGCTAATTTGAAGGTTATTAATCATTTTGTTCTTAAAATTGAAGCTAGCCCGATTGTTAGTATTAACCTAGATGTTGAAAAACCTCATGAAGGGATAACAAAGGAATGCACAGATATAGGGTTCAAAAACAAAAGGGTAGGTCACCAAATTTCAAGAAAGATTAGGAATCGATCCAACACTTGTTTGAGCTCAATCGGCCTGATTGATATCGACGAGTGTTCGGAACCCAAGATCGAAGATTCCTTGTTCTTGAAGACCCAGATTTGCAAGGTTACAGGAAGGAATTCATTACTCCCACTGAACCCTACGACTTTGTGACAAAGTTTCCACCGTGCCTCAAGGGTAAGGAGGGTTTCTCTGGTATCAGGCCTGATCAGATGCAGATAATAGATAAGGTGGATACACCCATGTTTGACCATGCACTCCATCAGCCTACCATTCCTCATATATAGTGTGATGTTTGTTTTCATTAGATCGAGCGGTATTACACATACATACCCATTCTTCAGGCTAGAATCAAAATGCTTACTGATCAGAATGAATCCTTGAGACAAGAAAATCTCGACCTCAAAGTGAACGTAGAGAGGAAAGCCAAATGCATTAAAATATCGGGGAACATAATAATGAAAAATGCAACAAGTGTCAAGGCGATAGTAAATTCTAAGTTACCTGACCCATCTTTAGTCAATTTCTAAATGGTATAACGGTTTCTCCTCTTATTTTATGCATGTTATCTATTTTCGAAATAAGTCGATTTGGAATTTGATTTTATTGCTAAATGAAGACTGGCTACATAATCTTTGATAATGTAGCCAAGTCTCTTTGTAAATAAAAATTAGAAATTGGTTGTGAATGATTTTCTAATTTATTAAATTTGTTTTTTCTTTTCAGGAAGTATGAAATTTTGTTGTTGAGTATCTGGGGAGAAACAAATTTGATTATGCATCTAAGTGAATTAGTAGTTTCTTTTCTTTCTGTTTTGCAAAAAAAATTATCAATTTTTGACTAGAATCAACTCTGTTATAAGTAGTTGTTAGCCCTCTATTTTTGTAATATTTTTGGTTTCATGAAATCCTATCCTATCCTATGAGATAGGAAAATGTGATTTCAAATCATTTTAAATATTGTTCATTTTGTAAGTAAG
>JZKD02S0076544.1:0-18442 GCA_000966675.3 Picea glauca
GTTGCTTGTTTTTAAGTGGTTTTTGAGGAATTACTCAGCATGGCTTTAGCTAGGAAGAGGCATGAGTTGGCCTGATGCCAGGTAAACCTGTATGGTGCATTTTAGGGTTATAACACGTAGTTCTAGAGGTTATAATTCCACAAGTCATAGTTCTACAATGTGTAGTTCCGAAGGTCATAGTTCCAAAGGGTGTAGTTTCACAAGTCATAGTTCTAGAGAATGTAGTTCCACAGGTCATATTTCGAGAGGGCGTAGTTCCACAGGTCATAGTTCTACAGGGCGTAGTTATAGAGTTCATAGTTCCATAGGTTATAGTTCCAGAGGGTGTAGTTCCATAATTCATAGTTCCACAGGTCATATTTTCATAGGTCACAGTTCCAGAGGGTGTAGTTCCATAAGTCATAGTTCTAGAGGTCATAGTCCAAGAAGGCATAGTTCCACAGGTCATAGTTCCAAAGGGCGTAGTTCCATAGGTCATAGTTCCATAGGTCATAGTTATACAGGGTGTAGTTCTAGAGGTCATAGTTCCACAGGTCATAGTTCCAGAGGGTGTAGTTCCACAAGTCACAATTCCACAGGTTATATTTCTATAGGTCATAGTTCCAGAGGGTGTAGTTCCATAGGTCAAAGTTCCATAGGTCATAGTTCCAGAGGGCGTAGTTCCACAGGTCATAGTTCTACAGGTCACAGTTCCACAGGTCACAGTTCTACAGGGCATAGTTCTAGAGGTCATAGTTCCAAAGGTCATAGTTCCAGAGGGCGTAGTTCCACAAGTCACAGTACCATAGGTCATAGTTCCAGAGGTCAAAGTTCCAGAGGGTGTAGTTCCACAGGTCATAGTTCCAGAGGGCATAGTTCCATAGGTCATAGTTCCACAAGTCACAGTTCCACATGTCATAGTTCCACAGGGCATAGTTCTAGAGGACATAGTTCCAGAGGGCGTAGTTCCACAAGTCACAGTTCCATAGGTCATAGTTCCAGAGGTCATAGTTCCAGAGGGCATAGTTCCACAGGTCATAGTTTTAGAGGGCATAGTTCCACAGGTCATAGTTCCATAGGTCATAGTTCCAAATGGCGTAGTTCCAGACGGAACTATGAGCTATGGAACTATGACCTGTGGAACTGTGACTTGTGGAACTATGCCCTCTGGAACTACGACCTCTAGAACTATGACCTCTAGAACTACGCCCTATAGAACTATGACCTGTGGAACTGTAACTTGTGGAACTATGACCTGTGGAACTACACCCTCTGGAACTATGACCTGTGGAACTACGCCCTCTGGAACTTTGACCTCTAGAACTATGACCTGTGGAACTGTGACTTGTGGAACTATGCCCTCTAGAACTATGACCTCTAGAACTATGACCTCTAGAATTGTGCCCTGTAGAACTATGACTTGTGGAACTATGACATGTGGAACTATGACCTGTGGAACTATGACCTGTGGAACTATGCCCTCTGGAACTATGACCTATGGAACTTTGATCTATGGAACTACGACCTCTGGAACTATGACCTCTGGTACTATGACTTGTGGAATTGTGACTTGTGGAACTATACCCTCTGGAACTATCACCTATGGAACTATGACCTCTAGAACTACGCTTTGTAGAACTATGACCGGTGGAACTATGACCTATGGAACTACACCCTCTAGAACTATGACCTATGGAACTATGCCCTCTGGAACTATGACCTCTCAAACTATGACCTCTAGAACTATGACTTATGGAACTACACCCTCTGGAACTGTGACCTATGGAAATATGACTTATGGAATTGTGACTTATGGAACTACTCCCTTTGGAACTATGACCTCTGGAACTATGACCTCTAGAAATACACCCTGTAGAACTATGACCTATGGAACTATGACCTGTGGAACTATTCCCTCTGGAAATATGACCTGTGGAACTACATCCTCTAGACCTATGACTTGTGGAACTACGGCCTCTAGAACTATGACCTCTGGAACTATTCCTTGTAGAACTATGACTTGTGGAATTATAACCTCTGGAACTACGCCCTCTGGAACTATGACCTGTGGAACTACGCCCTCTGGAACTATAACTTGTGGAACTATGCCCTCTAGAAGTACGCCCTTTGAAACTATGACCTATGGAACTATGCCCTCTGGAACTGTGACCTATGGAACTATTCCCTCTGGAACTATGACCTGTGGAACTATGCACTCTAGAACTATGAATTGTGGAACTATGCCCTCTGGAACTATGACCTCTGGAACTACGCTCTGTAGAACTATGACATGTAGAACTATGACTTGTGGAACTATTCCCTCTGGAACTATGACCTATTGAACTAGACCCTCTAGAACTAGGCCCTCTGAAACTAGGCCCTCTGAAACTATGACCTCTGGAACTACACGATTTGGAACTATGACCAGTGGAGCTATGCCCTCTAGAACTATGCCTTGTGGAACTACGCCCCATGGAACTATGACCTCTAGAACTACGCCCTCTGGAACTATGCCCTGTGGAACTACGTCCTCTGGAACTATGAACTCTAGAACTATTACATGTGGAACTATGCCCTCTGGAACTACGCCCTCTGGAGGGGGTAGTTCCACAGGTCATAGTTCCAGAGGGCATAGTTCGAGTGGGAATAGTTCCACAGGTCAAAATTCCACAGGTCATAGTTCGAGAGGGATTATTTCCAAAGGTCATAGTTCCACAGGTCACAGTTCTACAGGGCATATTTCTAGAGGTCATAGTTCCAGAGGGTGTAGTTCAACAGGTCATAGTTCTAGAGGACGTAGTTCCATAGGGCGTAGTTCCACAGGGCGTAGTTCCACATGTCATAGTTCTAGAGGGTGTATTTGCATCATATTTTTTATTGTATTGTATTTGCATTCTATTGAAATTATAAACATGTTGTTCAACCACAAGTTGTTGGGAGTTGAACTATAATCGCCCTTCCCTACCCTCAATAATTCATCTTATAGGTTTTAATTTAACTCGTAGGTTCGATCATCTGGATGAAGCATGCATTTTTTTTATCCATTTGGAAACATGTCACATCTTGCTGCAGGATTCCATATTATGTTAATTTTCTTATTTGACATAATGGGTTGTTCTAATTGTAGCTTATACCTTTTAGTCTTTCCAGACCTATTCTTCAGTGGTTTGGATGCTTATCTAAAGTCTCTCCTAGAGTAGACAAATTTTGAATCCATCTTGATGCAGGAGCATCACTTCACATCATCAAGCGCCAGCCAGCCAACACATCAAGTGTGCATTCAATGGAGGAGAAAGGCGCAACCTTCTTGTTTTTTTTTCAAAATTTTAAAATTGTATTAAATGTTGTAAGGTTGGTAGAGACAAAAGCCATGCATGTGCGTATGCTTTAGATAAAGGTTGCCTTAAATGGTTGTAAGGCTTAGATCTAGATCTGATTCAGACTAGACAGCCATTCAATGTAATTGAATGTAAATTAATGAGAGTTGGTGAGATGGAGGGAAGCGCTCGAGGAGCCCCCTTTTGTAAAAATATCCTTTGTATCTGTAGAAAGTAGTCTGTAGATTGGAAAGAGAAGAATAGAGAGAATAGGGAGAATAAAGGAATCCGTGACTTTGTGACAGTCCGAGCTCATATTGTAAAGAGGCATTCCATATTAATACAATCAAAGCAGTTTTTCATGCATGTTATTTTGTGTATGTTGATGAATCTCTTTATGTGTTTATGATATGTTGTAGATGTATGTTAGATGTGCATTTTCAAGGATAGATAGATTTTTCTATCTGTGGGTTTACTGATTTTACGTCTGGTTCTTTGTGGCTTCATGCAAGAGGTTGCATGACAGAACACTGCAGGTTCTGTAAGCCAGTGCATAAAGTGCACTTCTGAATTCTGCGGAATTTGGATAGAGTTAAGCCAAGAGGGTGCACCAGAGGAAGTATTAGACCTAGGGAGAGGCCTCAAGGTTGTTGAACACCTTCAAGGAAGAACTTTGCAGAGGAGGGCACAGGGAAGAAAAAATTTATGAGAATTCAGTGAGACTCTGCCAAGAGGGCATTGAGTGAATGCACAGGGTGCACAGAAGGAAATCTATGTCGAGCTCAGTGAGAAAATAGAGTCACTGAAGATTCTGTAGAATCTCTTCTAGGAGGGCATCGAGTGAGTGAAAGGATTGCAACGAGAATAACTCTCTTTCGAGTTCTGAGATAAGGGAAGTGTCACAGGGAAGACACTCACAGGGTTACTGAAAACCCTGTAGGCTCAATAAGGAGTGCTTGAACAGGAGGCTTCCAGGAGGGCACCAATCTCCATTAGAAGGAGAAGGAAAGGGTCGAATCCCTTAGAGGTTCGAGAAGGAAAATCTCAGGACGGATAGCACAGTTGTGTGTAGGGACCCTGCAAGGAGTGCAGAGGTCGAGAAACCTTTTAAGGTTTCAAAGTGAACAAAGCTTAGGAGGGAAGAGTTTTCAATAATGTAGGAGAGACTAAAGGTCGTGGACTCACAGGATAAAGAGAAAAGGTTTCAGCCTTTGAAGTGTTCGAAATCTTCTAAGGCTCGGAGAGAGCGCGTGCTCAGGAAGGAGTAACAGTAACCGTTGGATTGGTACTGAGAGGAGAAGATCTGGATCGTTGAATCTACGTCCAGGCACATAGGAGGAGAGAGTGCAAGGAGGAAAAAGGATCTGGGCCATCAAATCTAACACCAAGGACCGATAACCATTGGATCCAAGAGAATGTGTGAGGGGTTTAATCCCTGGGAAGCCACACATAAGAGTCGAATGGACGGTCAGAATTCTCTGTGGAGAACTCGTGAAATCGCGAGAACCATAGGATTGACCATCGATCTTAGATAGATCTGGACCGTCGGTCCACTTCGCGAATTCGGGTATCGCGAGCTGGGAGGCGGAGTTCTTTGCGCTACAAACCCCCGAATCGTGAAATCATGATTTGACCTGAACCGTCGATCGAGGAGGAAGGAGAGTCATGATATTTGGTGCCTCGCTACATCATGCATCGGGGTTTCAAAGGGTGAAGTAGTTGCACCTTGATTTCTAAAGTTGAAAAGTGTCGAGCACCGAGGGATCATGCGAATACGTGTCACATATGTTAGGTGGGGACCGCATGGTTGACAGGTGGCATAAGAAGAAGCACCTAGAGAAAGGTGGAAGCGGGTGATAGGTGGTGGACACACGTCACCTGGGAAGGAGTCAACCCATTGTTGACTTATCGCGTCTCAAGGATTCGCAAAGGAGGAGCATGAGGGTTCAACACTCCAACTCATGAAGTCGCGAGTTGAGAGTAGTGCTAGCACTTAGACCTAGCTGGTGGTTATGTGTGGAAGGTGCTAACAAGGAGGAGCCATACCCGTATCGCATCTTGGGTATCGGCGTTTGGAGAAAGAGGAATCAAGGGTCTACGACTCACAAACTCACGAGTTGTGAAAATCTCTTGCGCTAAGGCCCGTTTTTGGTCGCATGGAAACGTAAGGCTCGCACCTGGTGTTAAGTTGCGTAGGGTGGGTTTTCACGAAGGACCTGTGGATCAGATTCGTGAGGTTCCGATAGGGATCCGAGCGAGCCGCTTCAGCTTGAGGAGAATTTAGAATGATCCTATGCGGATCTTTGACAAGAGGGTCGAGGGTCTGCGTCAAATTTGGTATCAGAGCAGGAGTTTTCTAGTATATTTCAGGCAAAAGAGGAAGCGAGGTGAAGAAGAGCTTGTAGGAGATAGGTAAAAGGTGAAGGTTGTTGCGGGATGCAACAGTCAAATGGTACAGTCAAGTGGACTATAGGAGATGTTGGAAGTGCTCTCAGTTGTAGAGTGACAGCAACAAGTTTTCCAGGAGGGAAGACAGGAACAGGAAGATGGGTACTAAAGGCCATGGATGTGGTGGAAAGAAGAACCATCAGTAGCAGAGAAAAGATGAAATGGATAAAGAACTCACTGAGGTGAGGGCGAGAATGGAAGAGATTGCACTATGGGTGCAGTGGAATGCAAAGCCGCATTGGGTGTATGAATGGCCTCTAAGGAGGAAAGTAAAGTGGCCAGTTCAGTATTTATTGGACCGAAGGCAGTGGAGACTGCTGAAGGAATGGCTGAGGTGTATTAGAAGCCTCAGTGAAAGAGAAGAAGTGGTTCACACTTGTGAACCAGAGACTGGGAGAAATCTCAGTGACGTTGAGAATGAGATGAGATCGCTAGAGGATATCATAGACTGCCAAGTGGGAAACAGAAAATTCCCAATCTGCCAAGTGGGCAGGGAGAAGGAGATGAGACTGTTTGAAAGTCTTGGGAGCTCAGAAGTGAGTTCATGTCAGCAAGGAGTGTTGATGGATATGGGATCGATTGATCTCAGAGACTATCGGGAGGGCAGAGAGGAAATCCCATATTGCCAGGTGGGCAAGGGGGAGCAGATGAGACTGTCTGAAAGTCTCATGAACTCAGGGATGAGTTTGGATCAGCAAGAGGAGCTGACGGAGAAGATGAGCTTAGAGGTGAGTTCATATCAGCAAGGACAGCTGATAGAGAAGGAAGATCAGAAGAGAATTCTAATGATTGGAGGGATAAAGGTATTCCTACCATATAGCTCAGTTGAGGCCAGCGTGTGTGTTGTCAATGCAGCAATAGCAGAAAGACAGCCAGCGGTGACTGTCATGACGAAGGAGTAGAGGTCAGAAGCTACCCAAGAAGAAGAATAAATGGGATAGACATCAAAACCTGATCCAATTGAGGAAGAAGAGCATTCGGCAGAAATGCTCGAAATTTGCAGTCAAGAGACTGAACAGGGGATAACTACAGCACTGGAAGATGTAGCAGAAGAAGAGCACACAGATAAGATGTTCACTCCATGGGAGTTAGAGTTAGAAATGATGGAGGATTGGTTGAACCATCTAGAACCAGTAGATGACTGCCATGAGCAGACAGTCATGAATATTTTGGAAAAAGAGCATTCGGAGAAATTGCTCGAAAATTTCAGCCAGGGAGATGAACAGATGATAACTACAGTGTCGAGGCATGCAACAGAAGATGAAGGAGAATTTCAATATAAGGAGCAGCTGGAGGAAGCTGGAATTCAACCAGCACAAGGAGAATTGGCAGAAGCAAAGTTGTCAGAGAAGGAAGTTGAGCAGCAACTCAGTGATAGGATTGCAGAATTGGAGTCTGCGGCAGAGTGGCAACTCAATGCCACAAGAGAAGGTAGGGACAACATGGGAGATAGAGCAGATCTGCCCACTAAGGAGAATGAAGAATTGCAGCAGGGCGGACTACATACAAAGAGCTAGCCATTGGAGTAGTTGGATGAGGTAATTGAAGAAATCAGGAAGTTGATGATCAGATCAGCAGAAGTGGTCAGCAAAGGGAAGCTGAACAGAGGAGAACCTACCATAGCAGCAGGGAAGATGCAGCAGTGGCAGCAAAGCAAGGGAGCGGATGGACAGCTCCAAAGAACAGTTTGGGATCCAGGTGGGTTTCAACAGCGGTGCTGGGAAGCTCATGAGCAGGAGCTCATGATTTTTGCAGCTAAGGAGTATGATGCAGGAGCATCACTCCACATCATCAAGTGCCAGCCAGCCAACACATCAAGCGTGCATTCAATGGAGGAGAAAGGCATGGCCATCTCGTTTTTTTTTCAAAATTTGAAAATTGTATTAAATGTTGTAAGGCTGGTAGATCCAAAAGCCATGCATGTGCGCAGGCTTTAGATAAAGGTTGCCTTAAATGGTTGTAAGGCTGAGAACTAGATCTGATTTGGACTAGAAAGCCCTTCAATGTAATTGAATGTAAATTAATGAGAGTTGGTGAGATGGAGGGAAGCGCTCGAGGAGCCCCCTTTTGTAAAAAGATCCTTTGTATCTATAGAAAGTAATTTGTAGAGTGGAAAGAGAAGAACAGAGAGAATAGGGAGAAGAAAGGAAGCCGTGGCTTTGTTACAGTCCGAGCTCACATTGTAAAGAGGCATTCCATGTTAATACAATCAGAGCAGTTTTTCCTGCATGTTATTCTGTGTATGCTGATGAATGTCTTTATGTGTTTATGATATGTTGTAGATGTATGTTAGATGTGTATTTGTAGGGATAGATAGATTTTTCTATCTATGGGTTTATTGATTTTACGTCTGGTTCTTTGTGGCTTTATGCAAGAGGTTGCATGACAGAACACTGCGGGTTCTGTAAGCCAGTGCATAGAGTGCACTTCTGAATTCTGCAGAATTTGGACAGATTTGTGCCAGGAGGGTGCACCAGAAGAAGTATTAGACCCGAGGAGAGGCCTCAAGGTTTTTGAACACCTTGAAGGAAGAACTGTGTAGAGGAGGGCATAGGGAAGACAAAATTTCTGAGAATTCTATGAGACTCTGCCAAGAGGGCATTGAGTGGATGCACAAGGTGCACAGAAGGAACTCTATGTCGAGATCGGTGAGAAGACAGAGTCACTGAAGATTCTGTAGAATCTTTGCCAGGAGGGCGTCGAGTGAGTGCAAGGAGTGCACTGAGAATAACTCTCTTTCGAGTTCTGAGATAAGGGAAGTGTCACAGAGAAGACACTCACAGGTTTATTGAACACCCTGTAGGCTCAGTAAGGAGCACTTGAATAGGAGGCTTCAAAGAGGGCACCAATCTCCATTATAAGGAGAAGGCAAGGGTCGAATCCCTTAGAGGTTCGATAAGGAAAATCTCAGGAAGGATAACACAGTTGTGTGCAGGGACCCTACAAGGAGTGCAGAGGTCGAGAAACCTTTTGAGGTTTCAGAGTGAACAAAGCTTAGGAAGGCAGAGTTTTCAGTAACGCAGGTGAGACTAAAGGTCATGGACTCGTAGGATAAATAAAAAAGGTTTTAGCCTTTGAAGCATTCGAAATCTTCTAAGGCTTGGAGAGAGTGCGTGCTCAGGAAGGAGTAACAGTAGTCGTTGGATCGGTACTAAGAGGAGAAGATCTGAACCGTTTAATCTACGTCCAAGTACACAGGAGGAGAGAGCACAAGGAGGAAAAAGGATATGGGCCGTCAGATATAGCACCAAGGACCAATAGTCGTCGGATCCGGGAGAAGGTGCGAGGGGTTTAATCCCTGGGAAGTTGCACATAAGAGTAGAATAGACGGTCAGAATTCTCTGTGGAGAACTCATGAAATCACGAGAACCGTATGATTGACCATCGATCTCAGATAGATTTGGACCGTTGGTCCACTTCCCAAATTCAGGTATCACAAGCTAGGAGGCAAAGTTCTTTTCACTACAAACCCTCGAATAGTGAAATCACGATTCGACCTGAATCGTCAATCGAGGAGGAAGGAGAGCCATGAGATTTGGCGCCTCACTACATCATGTATCGGGGTTTTGGAGGGTGAAGGAGTTGCACCTTGATCGCTAAAGTCGCGAAGTGTCGAGCACTGAGGGCTCGTGCGAACACATGTCAAATTCGTTAGGTGGGGATCGCATGGTTGATAGGTGGCGTAACAACAAGCGCCTAGAAAAAGGTGGAAGTGGGTGACAAGTGGTGGACACACGTCACCTGGGAAGGAGTCAACCCATTGTTGACTTATCGCATCTCGGGGATTCGCAAAGGAGGAGCACAAGGGTTCAACACTCCAACTCGTGAAGTCACAAGTTGAGAGTAGTGCTAGCACTTAGACCTAGCCGGTGGTTATGTGTGGAAGGCACTAACAAGGAGGAGCCATACCCGTATCGCATCTCGGGTATCGACATTTGGAGAAAGAGGAGTCGAGGGTCTATGACTCACGAACTCGCAAGTTGCAAAAAGTGCTTGCGCTAAGGGTCGGTTGTGGTCACATGGAGATGTAAGGCTCGCGCCTGGTATTAAGTTGCGCAGGGCGGGTTTTCACGAAGGACCTATGGATCGAATTTATGAGGTTCCAATGGGGATCTGAGGGAGCCGCTTCAACTCGAGGAGAATTTAATGATCCTGTGTGGATCTTTGACAAGAGGTTCGAGGGTCTGCGTCACATCTGTAAGTGGTTTGAGAGAGTGATTTGTAATAAGTTTGAGAGAAAGTCGTACAACTTGGACTAGACAACGACCTATCAAGAAAAAACATAAGAGTTAACTCGTTTTTTTGGCAAAAACTTGTCAAGAACTTGACAAACTAAAAATACATATAAACCATTAAAAAAATGGCAGAAAAAACAGGAGACAATGCTATCTCATGACAAATCCATCATCAAACATCAAAATATGACCTCTAGAACTATGACTCGATGAAATATGACTTGGTGTACATCATAATTCATTATAATGAGATAGGAGAAAGATTAAGTGTAAAGTATAAATGATAATTAAAATATAAAGACTAATTTCAGTAAGAGCTTAGGGGCTAGGTGTAATCAATTTACACATCATTCATTTTTTTAGAAGTTCTTATGTACTATCACAAAAGGGATGTTACTGAATCTTAATGACACTTAATTGTTGAATGTTTAAGAGACTCATCTTTTTTTTCAAAAATATCCATCCAACATAAACATTTTGAAAGCAATGATATGACTTACATCACAATTACGACACTTTAAATCATATGTCCAATAAAATAAAATTGTAAACGAGATAATTCCTATATCAACTTAAACATTATTGAAGTGACATTTCTAAAAAATTCTCTAAATAGATGTTTGCAAATGTGAAAACTTGTCAATAAACACAAGTGATTTTAATAGAGAAATGAATGTTCACCTTCAAATGTCACTTATACAGATAAGGAAAAATCATCACTTTTAAACCCCAAATGTTGTTGTGGTTGCTCCCGTGAGTTCAAGAAGTATGATTGTTAGTAATTAAGGGAATTACCACCTTGAGATGATATATATATATATATATATATATATATATATATATCACATGTTTTAATATAGGCTACATCACATCTAATGATAGAATTTATACACTCCCATACAAGAATGGTTGTTTCATGCTCAAATGAAACATTATAAGCATGTGAACTTAATCCATTTGTGAATCAACTTCTCAAACCTCCTTAAAACATGGAGTTTCTCCAAACACTTGCTCAATTACAAATTCCATGGTGTTAGGTAGAAAGAGCTCCACTTCTCTTAACCATTGGAATAAATGCATTCTCTCCATAGTCCCCTAAATACTTACAAAAGAATGTTGACATAGAGTTGTCAAGAGAAAAAAAACCTCTTTGCAAGAAAGTATTATACAAAAGCCCAAACATAGAGTATTAAGAGGAGTTTATTAGTGCAAAGAAAAGGGAATATTCCAAAGAGGATCCATAAGGTATGATGACACTTAGGGAGTGGAAAATGTTAGTATTGGATTGAAGGATCATGCTCTCACATCAAGATATAGACTTGCTCCTTAAAATCAACTTTTATATATTAACAAAGTTAAACTAATATACATAATTCTTTGTAAACCACTTCTATCGATTTGAACCCAAACCTAAACAAAGAGATTAAAGAGAAATTTCCAATTCCTATTAAGTCTTAAAGGTTATTAATAATAAAAAAAAGGAATATGCCAAAGAGGATCCATAAGGTATGATGACACTTTAAGGAGTGACAATGTTAGTATTAGAGTGAGAATGTTAGTATTGGATTAAAGGATGATGCTCTCACATCAAGAGATATACTTGATATTTAAAATCAACTTTTATATATTAGCAAAGTTAAACTATATACATAAGGCTTTGTAAATCACCTCTATCAATTTGAACCCAAACCTAAACAAAGAGATGTAAGCGACATTGCCAATTCCTGTTGATTATTTTCATAAATGGTGGATGGGCCATGATTTATTATTACATGTGATTAAATAACCAAATTGGTTGTCAGTAAACACGAATGGGAATCATACCTTGTGTCTCACGGTAATAACATATTTCCCAATATTGATGACCATATAGACTACCTAGAAATTTAATTAACAAACTCATGGCCAGCTCGTTGTTGCAAATGTTTAATCGACTCGTATTAAAACCAAAAAACTAGATCGTCATGTAGTTGTTGTCTTTTTTGAAGCCTCGTTCTTACTTTTAAGACAATGAGACGTTGCAAAATCTTTCCATACAACTTTATCTTCTCCTAAATTTTCTTGGCATTTCATTGTCATAGAAATACACGGTTGAATGCCACATAGAGTCCCTCGAGGCCAAGTTACAATTTGATTATTTGAAATGTTTACCTAACACGTTATGGAGAAACGAATGAAACAAGTTGAGCCCCATCTCAGTACTGAGATCATTCACAGAAAAATAATAAAATCCCAACACTTGCATCGAAAGGAACTCTTCATTCATTCGTAACACTGGTGAATGAATTGATAGGAGAGTAGAGGAGGTTGTGATAAAGAGCATCATAATAGGCTATCGATTGTTTTGAACTGAAAAATACCTCAATATGTGTTACTTACGTATTGAATAAGATATCAGTTTATTAAATCAATTGTATATATAGTTGCAACTTGCAAGGCAGATGATTAGTAAGTACCACATTCTATTAAATGTGATGTAATGTTCATCATCGATCTGTATGGTGGAATTTAAACAGAAAGAGATTAGTTTTCCTCAATATGTTGATAATTATGATCGGATCTTGAGAAAATGTGTCTAAAAAAACATGTCAATGTTGTAAGATATCATGGTGAGACAACAATCGCGCTGCACAAAGGGCATGCAAGGAGATTAAAAAGTGAAGATATATCCTTACTTCAATAAACTAAAATGAGAAATAATAAAAATACAAAATTTCTTGGTTTCACTCTCTTCCATTTATTTGAGATTCTCAGGTTTTGAGAACCCAATATCCTTTGGGCATACTCAGACCCAACAAAGAAAAACCTTTGGACATGGGATTGAACATGGCTATAAAATGATGTTTTTTAATTGATCTTTGACTAATTTGGAATTCTCAGGCATTTGATCTGAATTCTCTTTCTCAGATGTATTCACTTTCTCTGTTTGCCTGGTGGATCCTACCAGCTCGTTCCTGTGAGTCGTCCAGGGGTGATTATGGTCATATGTATAAGTGATCACCAGCATGTTCGGATCCACTTGGCTCCTTTCTACCTGCTTCCTCACTGAGCAACCTTTGGAACTATTGCATCTGTAGTACCCCTATTCAACAACAAATTAGACTATGGTGAGACTTTCCACCAAAATACTGTCAAACCTACACAACCTATGACTATGAGTACTAATAATAGGTTGTTTCCATGGATTTCATCTTCCAAAAGATGAAGAGGATATGTTTTTGGTTATAAAAGTAGTTTTATGATGTAACAACATAAGCCTATAAAACAAGAGAAGAAGACGGTCGAGCAAAGAAGCATATGCATCTAACGACCACTAGATTACTACCTAAAGGGTTTAATATTCAATGGAACATTTTCATAACATGAACATTACATTTATAAGGATATTTTATAATGGTAAAATTCATACCAAGATGTTATAACATGGGCTATCAGACTATATACTAATAACATAGGTTTATCCTACTTCAAAAAATATAAACAAACATCGTATAAGAAAATAACCATTATATTGGTAAAACACCACTACCTGGTTGTTACCAAAATTTCACCTAAACATTGTTCTTTAAAATTTTGCAACAATATTTATCAATACACCCCATTTGTGAAAATATTTATCACTACACACCACCATACAATATTTATCAATACACCCAATCATAGGTTGATAGAAATATGTAACAAATTTGACAATACTTGATCTAACAAAATTTTCTTAATATTACACAAAGTCTCCACAGATAATGGAGTCCTTGCACCATCCATTCGCAAGCATGCTACTAAAACATTGAAAGTGCATCAAAGATTCATGGGGTTGAGAGCTTCATGAATGGAAAATAATCATGGATAATGAGCAAAAGAAGAGAATTAAAAAAATAAAAGAAAAAAGGAGTTCTATCACATTCCATTAACATAACCAAACAGAGAATCACAAGGAGGAATTATGACTACACCATTGCAAGCTGAGAGGCTTTTTCATCAGTTCAGAATCTTTGAAATAAATTGAAAGATTTTAACAAGTGTACTTGGGATACAGAGAGCCTTTGATTGGATTTTGACCATATTTATGCCATGCCCATAGATCTGAAGGAAGGCCTTCATCGCTTGGTCTGTTGCTCCCTCCTGGTAGATTCCTTCTAGTGTCCTTTCTCGACGCTTACATTTTAAATCGATCTGACATCAATTCCCAGGGCCGGAGGAGGCTGCCAATTGTAGGGATTATTATTCAAATTCAAATTTCAAGCCCGCTTGATAATTCAAATTCAAATTTGAAGCCCGCTTTTTACCAAATTCAAATTTGTATGCATGGATGGTTAACTATGGCATGCATTACCTCAGACAACTGTTACAATGTTTGTTGGGATTGCTCACTTTTCGAGGAATGGAAGAGGTGGCACACGATAACGACAATTTTGGTCATGACGTTTGGATTAGTGGAGGTGTCGAATTATTGATGCTGCCAACTGGGCAATCTACCCGTCGGAATCAAGAATTCACGGGAGTCAGAAATGGTTCAAAACGTTTGGTTTTCAGCTTACACCCATACTTTTTATTAAATTGAGAAATAAATTTACATGTACCTCACTTTCAGTGTTCCACAAAGTTCCCAAGATCAGCATCGGGATTCCTGGATACCGGATAGGTAATCCTGATCTACCAGTTCTAAGACTCTTAGCTTCTTTATTGGAATCCACGAAGGTAGGGAAGAGTGTGAATTATTTATTTGAATCCACGAAGGTAGGGAGGAGTCTGAATATATCTCACAGAGAAGCCATAAAAGATTTAGGTGTATCACCACCTTGAATAAAATTTCCAAACGATCACATGGATCTCTCAGCAGTTGCAACCCGCTGATATCAACGATACGATTGCTAAACTCCACAGTACTTTGGAATGATTCAACAGATCTTTTTTGAACCATGTTAAATCCTCACACCTAAATTGTTACAGGAAAGTGGTTAGAAACAAGATTGACATCTTTGCCAAGTTAAAGAAATCACACCCTGAAATACACAATTCTCTAAGCATAAATTTTGAGAACACAACATGATGTCAAGAGCTTCAAACACCTATCGTGGATTGAGTGGGCACATTAAGAAAAAGGTTGTCAGTTGGGCACCGAAGACGACATGGACATCCAGGAGGTTCTTTCTCCGCCAAATCTCTGCCCAGGTCTCGGAGGTGATCGTGCATTCTTATACAGTTTTTTGGTCGAGTGTTACAAGACACTTGGTCTCTAGAGTCCCAAGACCCAGCGATCCTTTCCAGCCAGATCCATCCCATAGTCTTATGGTTGTATCCCTCTTTATTCCTATAAAGAAACAGACAATATCTAAGAATATTTATTTTTCTTGTTTATCAAGACTGTCATAGCTAATCTTGAGTCTATTTTGTATTTCCATGGGAAGCACTTGGGATAGTTTGTGCAATTGGTCTTCCCAATACTCTAGGCTTTCGGAATGAAGTAGCACCCCAATAACTTTGAGAGATAAGGGCAATCCTTGGCATGCGAGAAAAAACTTGCTAACTAATCCTTCATATTCCACATGTTGGTGGAAGGCATGCGAGCAAAATAGATCTCTAGAATATTCCCAACTCAGACATGTTGTATTGTAAATGGACGACTCTTCGATCCCTGTAGATTTTCTAAGAACACCCTTATCTTGAGATGTAACTAAAATTAAACTGCCAGAAGGAAGGACGTCCTTCACAGGGAAAAATAATGCATCCAGAAAAAACAGGAGCGCTCGTAATGTGATCTATTTCAGTTGAAGAATTCTTTTTCCAGGGTGGTTTTCCCCACCCCACCAAAACCCATAATCCCCAAAAGGATGGTTCCCCCTCCCTCTGTGTTGTTTCTCCTCCAATGCCATCGTTCTTTCAAACTCTTGTAGTTTTTTATCCAATACAGTTGGATGCTTGGCCACATGCAATGGTGCTTTTGTAACCTTTTTCTGCACTTGTCTCTCTACCTCGTCCACGAGATCGCCTTCGTCACTGATTATTTGCAAAAGAACAAGCACAACATAAGTATTTGAATCTTTGTTTATCAGTACAATTACGCTTATACAAATAATGAAAGATAGATTTCTAACCCATTATAGGCCTCCAGCTCGAAACCGCTTCAAGATGAAATATCAGACAATGCTTTTCTCCAAGCTGCAAGTCTTTCTTGGTCATATATCCCTTTCTTTTCATGAATCAGAAGCGCTTCAGTATACACTCTATCACTCCTTGACCAACAACACAATCTCAAGGCTTGAGCACACAGGCCATCGGTGTATTTGTTTTTTGTCCATCCATTGTAGATCGGAAGGCTCGACATTGTAAAATACCAGAACAATAATAGCACCCGACTTCTTCAACATTAGAAGGAGCTCATCGAGACTCGATTCCGTGTATCGAGGAGAAAAAATAGCCACATGAATGGAGGTTGTTTCTATAGCTCCTTCTATTTGAGGATTTATTTTTTCTCCCCATTTCATTTTCGATTGGTCAAGAAAGAAACTAAATCCATAGGAAAGAAGACGACGGTAGAGATGGTTGGCGAAAGTTGTTTTAACATCTGTGCCGCAATGATTTATAAAATCATCGTAGCTGTAATTGTTGTGGGTAGATGCAGAGCTGAAGGTGGAGGTGGAGGAAGAAGTGAGTGTGTGAGCCATTATTATGAATGCAGGGATACACAGATAATAAGATGATGATAAAGATGAGGATTGAAATTGACGAGTGAAATGCAGTTGTATGTCTCTCGCTGATACAACGAATGGTTACCTCCCCTGATACAACGAATGTTTAGCAGTAATGACTGCCCCTGCTACTCACCCCTGTTTTAAAGTGCGTCGAAAGTTGTAACGAGGTCGGCGAGTTAGGTCTCATCATTTACAGTGAATGGTCAAGCTGGAGACATATCAAAGGGTTCTGCAAGATAAGGCGTAAGCTAAAACCCAAACACAACTTGCTACCAACCCTGAGCAAGATACCAATCGTCGATTCAAATTTCAACCAGACTTTGGAGCCTGCCTCTTTACAAGTCCAAATTTTTCAACGGATATGCATGGATCCATTCCATGGCACATGGCATGGAAATTGGATGGCTAACTATGCCATGCATTACAGCTCATTGTCATCGACCGCTGGGAGGGACGACAGAGGATTGTGTCACAGTAACGACATTTGGGCAAGTGGAGTCTGTAGGTAGCAGGTCGAAACTCTAACATGATCGAAGACGAACATGGAAAACGGTTGCCGGCAATAGTTCAAAACATTTGGGTTTTATCTTAAGCCCATAAATATTTACATGTGAAGGTATACAATCTCTACAGTGTTGGGTGACCTTCGAAAGAAATAGGTCCAAAGAGGCAAAGTAGTTCAGCGCATTATTGCAACACTCCATTAAAAATTATGAAAAATTGTCGTTGCAACTATGCAACGAATATAAAAAACAATTGACAACTGTGGGATTTGAACCCACGCCCTTTCGGACCAGAGCCTAAATTTGGCGCCTTAGACCACTCGACCAAACTGTCACTACATCATATTTATATTTATTTTTTAAGATAAACGAATATAGTCCAAAATGAAAGAGAGTGACACAAGTTTTTATTCTGATTGATAAATTCATGGAATGTTTCATAAAATAATCTCAACTTCAGACATTTTATCATTATCTCTATCTCTTTTTCCGACACTTCAACAGCAGTATCTGTAATGATCCCAAGCCATTATGCAAGGATCATCACTGTTTTGGTGTCTTTTTAAAACTTTTTTTGAGTGAGGTATTTCGTCAAACACTTTTTTGATCTACCTTTTAGATGTGTTTATATGTGTGCATGCAGCAAATAACAGAAAGAGATAACCATGGAATATACCTCAACCATATGCAATAAGATAGAAAAGACAAAACATCTCAATTCTTCTTTATTCATAAAATAGAGAAACCTGCTACAATGAAGATGTCGATCTGGAATGCTCAATAGATGGCCAAGAAGATAGACAATAGATAAGAGCTGCTACAAAATGCTCCCACTAATACAAAATATGCCTCCAAAGGCTGAATACGAAATGAAGATCAATACAAGCAGATCTGAATGCCAAACTCTCCAGCTGAAGAATGCCATGCTCCAATAGAAGGCTGAAACCCTCAATAACTCGGCTCTGCTGCCAAAAGTGTCCAATCACCCTAATAAATATGCCAACTGATAGATCGGGTGATGGTAAGAACAACCCAGGTGACCAAATCTCCAAGATCCCTCTAAATCTCTATAGATCTGAAATCCCCCACTGAATGGTGTGCCCCACTGGATGACTGAAACCCTAGATAATTCGGCCCTACTGAAGAAGGCCTTCAAATGATCTAAAACTCTCCAGAAATATAGATCGGGACACTGCAAGTCACTAGGTAAAGTCTCAGGGTCAGATCTGAAGTGTAACCCCTCCAAACGGACTAGATCTGGATCTCAA